>PVJS01016860.1:0-36927 GCA_004027185.1 Glis glis
AAGGTGTGTTTCTTGCAGGCAGCATATAGATGGATTGTGATTTTTAATCCATTTTGCCACCTTATGTCTTTTGATTGGGGAGTTGAGGCCATTTATATTCAGCGTGATTATTGAGAGATGGGTTTTCATTCCTAACATTTTGAGATTTAATTTCTGTTTAAGGTAGTGTTTGTTCTTTGCCTAGTTGTTTGTTTGATGGAAATCACTGTTTCTCTGGTTCTAGCATTTCCTTATCATTTATCTCTTTGAACATTTTCTCTAGTGCTGGTTTGGAAGACATAAAGTCTTTCAGTTTCTGTTTGTCATGGAAGGTTTTTATTTCTCCATCAAATTTGATAAATATCTTTGCTAGGTAGATAAATCTTGGCTGAAGGTTGTTTTCTTTCAGAGTTTGGAATATGTCACTCCAGGCCTTCCTGGCTTTCATGACTTGGTTTGGAAGGTCAGGAGTGATTTTTACTGGTTTGCCTCTGAATGTTACTTGCTCTTTTACTCTTGCTGCCTTTAAGATTCTCTCCTTGGCCTCTACATTAGTCAGTTTGATTATTATGTGGCGTGGTTAACCTCTTCTCTGATCTTGTCTATTGGGGGTTCTATATGTTTCCTGTACCTGTGTATCAACCTCTCTTTCTATTTTTGGAAATTTTTCTAATATTACTTCTCTGAATAGATTATTGATTCCTTTAGTTTCAGCTTCCAATACCTCTTCTATGCCTATTATTCTTAGGTTTGCTCTTTTAAGACTGGCTGAGATCTCTTCAGTGTTCAATTCATGCTGTCAGATTTTTTTTTCTAATTTATAGACTATGTGTTCATTTTTGGAGAGGTCATCTTCTAAGAGTGAGATTCTGTTTTCCATGTGGTCTAGTCTATTGTTGATGGTCTGTATTGGTGCCTTCATTTCAATTATTGCATCCTTCACTTCCTTCAGAGCTTCTTTTTGATTCCTGTTCAGGGTGTCGGATTCTTTGCTCATTTGATCCTTCAATTCTTTCAGGCTCTCTCTGAATTCTTTTCGGAAATCCTGTATCATTTCCTCTAATGAAGTTTTGAATTGTCCTTCTGGCAATCTTTGCACTTTTGAGTTGGCGGGTTCTGTTGTTATGGAATCGTGGGGGCTCATTGTTTCTTTGCTATTCTTCCTTTTCATGATTTCAGATTTCTTATGCTTATAACTTTGTTGCTTTTGGTAGCTATCTCTCTCTCTCTCACTCTGTAGGTATCCTATGTCTAATCCCTCTCCCTCTATAGTTTCTTATCCTGGAGGTAGATAGTTGCTACTAGGTGAGCCTAAAAGGTGAATGGCCTTTACTGAATGGTTATTCTCACTTGCTCAGCATAATGTCCATTTACAGGCTAAATTCTTGGTCTCTTTCAGTGATTGGGATCCTTGCCTGGTGTCTCTCACTACCTGTGCAAGCAACCAGTGCCACTATTGCCCCTCTCACTGCAAGCATGGGTCTTTGCGTTCTCCACTTGGGCTGTCCCTATGTCTCTCTCTGTCTATACCTATGGCAGGTGTCACCAGTAGGAGGCCCCGGGCTTGTGTCTCTCTTTGCCTACACAAGCAGCAGGTGTTGCTTTGCCCCGATTCTGTGCAAACACGGAGCTCCACGTTTTCCACAGAAAGGGCTGGTTTGGTCCAATTTTCCCCAGGTACCACAGCTGTATGTCCTGTGGCAATCCCCAGGGACTCTATAAGGGCACTGCAACCCGCGGGCTGCAAATCTGTCCCACCCAAATGTCGCCAGGGACTGTCTGCTTATCCACATGTCTACTGTGACCCACAGCAGACCCATTCCCACCTCCGCCGGGGCAATCCTCACCATCTCAGACCCCATGAGTCCCTGTGGCTACGCTGGGTGGTCTCCCCCTGGGGTGGCTTGCTGACTTACGGTCTCATTGAGCGCTGCTCTTAATCTCTGGGGGGGGGGCTCGGCCGCTGCTGAAGGTTCTGGTCAGGCCTCCGAGCCCTGGGAACTCTGCCGAGTGTGAATTGAACTGCTGCTCGCTTTTGTCGCTGATGCTCTGCAGTACTAGTTTTAGAAGACCTCCCTGGCTTCTTTGTTGGTGGCCTGCAGAAGCTGCAATGCCGATAGCCATTGGTGCGGTCTGACCAAGATGGCACCACTGCCGCTTCTGCCGTCGCAGCAGTTTGGGTCTGTGTCACGTTTGGAGCGAGTTGCTGCTCGCCTTCACTGCTGCTATTCTGCAGTTGCTGGGTTCACAACAGGTCGCTGGCATCTCCGTTGGTCTTGTGTGGAAACCACAATGCTGGTAGCCGCCAATAAAATCCTGCCAAGATGGTGCCGCTGCAGCTGCTGTAGCTGCCACCATTTGGTCTCTTGAGTGTGGAGCGAGCTGCTGCTTGCTTTCATCTCTGCTGACCTGCAGCTGCTGAACTTCCAACAGGTCTCTGGCTTCTCTGCTGGCGGCATGTGGAAGCAGCAAAGCTGGTAGCGACTGGCACGGTCTGGCCAAGATGACACCACCACCATCCCTTAGGTAAGGTGCTTGGAGCTTTTTACTTTCCTCTGTTTTGTCTTCTGGCTTTGATTCCGTCACGTTTCAAACTTTTCGTTGTTTACTTCAAGTTTTTGTTGCTTTTCTTCTCCTGTCGAGAAGTTGCTTTTATGGCGATTGAGATCCAAGTCTCAGAGAGATTGTAGCATGGTATCTCCCTTGGTCACCATCTTGGATCCCTCTCTGAATCCGTGTTCTATTTTCTAAGGTGAATATTTCCATCTTTCTCTTGTGTTTTCAAAGCTTCTTTCCTAATCATCCTCCTTATTAGTAGTAATGACGTTACTATTTCTCAGAGAAAACCATTTTTTTTCTGAAAATGAAATCTTCAAGAATTCTCTGACCTTCTACCCTCACCTAACTGCACCACAGGTCCTAAAAGTTGTTTGACATCTACATTCATCCTGTCCTCTTATTAATTAGTTGTTGGTCTTCCTGTGTAAAGTTCTTTTCTCCACACTCAGATCTCATTCCCTGGTGGAAGATGAATTATTTCTGAATTGTGCTAACTTTAGTCCCTGTTGGTGCTATCTTCTTGTTATTCAGCTTTTTTTTAAATGTTACAGAAGCAATGAAATAATATAACCTTCAATCTCATTTTTCTCTACCTCTACTTCTTTTACTTTCCTCTGCTTGACAAACATTTACAAAAGCTGTTAGACTTGCTGTTTCAATTTCTTAGCTTTCATTCATAGGCTAATTTATGCTGCCTAGCTACATCTCCTACTGGACTACCAAAATACTTTCTCTAGGATGACTAATAATCTGATCATTGGTAAATGCATCAAGAAGTGCACTTGCTATTTTACTTGATTTCCCTGTAGTATTCCTCCCTAAGGGACATTTTCTCATCAAATCACTCTCATTCATTGGCTTCTGTGGAATCATCTATTTATTTTAACCATTCCATGGATAACTTCTTTGAAGGTTCTTTCTCAACCCATCTGTTAAATGTTACTATCTGTAAGGATTCTGCTCTAGACACTCCTATTTTGGATTTCCCTTACCTATTCTCATGGTTCTGGTTAGTCTTTCCACTGGATGGTGTCCACTTTCGTATATATTTCTGCTCTTTCTTTTTTTTTAATGTTGCATTGTAATCACACATCATAATGAAGTTCAGAATGATAGGAACATACATACACACAGCACTTGGTGAACTTCCCCCTGGATCCCACCCTACTCCTTCCCCTTTCCCATGTATAGTATTGAGATTAACATTGATAATTTCATATATGTACATAAAATCATTGGAAGTGTTTCATCAAGTCTCCCTCTTTCTCCTAAACCCCCTTCATCGCTCTACTGGGGTTTCTCCTCCTTTATGTGGAGTCCCTCTTGTATTCCAATTTTTCCATAGCTTCCACATATGAGAGAAAACATATGACTCTTGATTTTCTGTGACTGGCTGATCTCACTTAGCATAATATTCTCTAGTCCCATCCTTTTTCCTGCAAATCACATAATTTTGTTCTTCTTTATGGCTTAGTAAAAGTCCATTGTGTGTATATTGTACATTTCATAGTCCATTCATCTCTTGATGGACACTTATGCTGATTCCATAATTTAGCTATTGTGAATTGTACTGTTATAAATGTAGATATGCATGTGTCACTATAATATTCTGACTTCAATTTCTTGGAAAGATACCCAGGAGTGGTATATCTGGATCATATGGTAGTTCCATTCCAGTCTTCTGAGGAATCTCCACACTGACCTCCACAGTGTGTGCACTAGTTTTCAATCCCACCAACAGTGTGTAAGAGTTACAATTTTCCCACATCCTCCCCAGAATTTATTGTTGTTTGTATTCTTGATTGCCATTGCATTTCTCTGATTGCTAATGGTGTTGAACATTTTTTTCATATAACTATTGGCTATTTGTATTTCTTCTTTTGTGAACTGTCTATTAATGTGGTTCTATTCCCAGTCTTCTGAGGAATCTTCAAACTGACCTCCACAGTGTGTGCACTAGTTTTCAATCCCACCAAGAGTGTGTAAGAATTACTATTTTCCCACATCCTCCCCAGAATTTATTGTTGTTTGTATTCTTTGTTTGTTTGTTTGTTTGTTTTTGGTACCGGGGATTGAACCCAGGGGCGTTCAACCTCCGTGCTACACCCCCGACCCTATTTTTTCATACTTTATTTTGAAACCAGGTCTCACGAAGTTGCAGAGGGCCTCACTAGGTAGAGAGAGAGAGAGAGAGAGAGAGAGCGAGCTGAGGCTGGCTGCGAACCCGGATCCTCCAGTCTCCGCCTCCCAAAGTACTGGGATTACAAGTGTGTGCCACCATGTCCGGCTTTGTTGTTTGTATTCTTGATGATTGCCATTGCATTTCTCTGATTGTTAATGGTATTGAACATTTTTTCATATAACTATTGGCTATTTGTATTTCTTCTTTTGTGAAATGTTTATTTAGTTCAGTTGTCATTTTTCTATTGGGTTACTTGTTTTTTAGTGTATGTTTCTGCTCTTTCAATCACACATCTAGCTTGCTACTGGTTATCTTTACTTGAATATTTCTAAGACAACTGAAATTTGGTATGTCCATATTTGGGTGTATATACTTAATTGCAGATAATTTTCTTGTCTGGTACTCATTCTTTCAGTGAATGTTGCCACCACCATCCATTCAGTTGTCCAAGCTTAAAACTTGAGCATGTCATAAACCCTTATCTTCAAATCCTGTTGTTTTTACTTTTTTTTTTTTTTTTGCGGTACCGGGTATTGAACACAGGGACGTTCTACCTCCACGCTACACCCCCGACCCTATTTTTTTTATGCTTTATTTTGAAACCGGGTCTCATGAAGTTGCGGAGGGCCTCACTAGGTAGAGAGAGAGAGACAGGGAGAGAGAGAAACAGGGAGAAAGCTGAGGCTGGCCGCGAACCCGGATCCTCCAGTCTCCACCTCCCAAAGTACTGGGATTACAAGCGTGCGCCACCACGTCCGGCTTCTGTTGTTTTTATTCTACCAGACTTTACCCTGGTCCTAAGTCAACACTGGTTTTTCAATGATGTTTAACTCATTTCCCTTTTAATCCTTCCAAATGATTATTTATATTTCATTTTTATGACCTGACCATTTAGAATTGATAGCATTAATTCATAGACAAAATTATTTGTTATTTATTATTAACGAATATAGAGATTATCAACTTTTATCAATGAGAAATATTGTAAACTTTCTTAACATGTTAAATTCCTCCACAATCCACAAAATATTTGAGTATAGAGCTGGCCTTGTCTACTGCCAGTCTTTCTTGGAATTATTAATTATCATTTGTTTTTTTCCCCCTTTTGATTTCATGGTCAGTTGCTATGACATTTTATTGAATATGTATATAGAATTAAGACAATTGTATTCAACCCTATAAAGAACATGCTATTAACCATATTTTTCAAATGAGGAAATTGAGTTCCAGGCAAGTTGACTAAATGGTACAAGTTTATATAGCCACTAAGCAGAAGAACAAGGATTTGAACTTAGATCTTTTTGATTATTGTGCCCATTCCTATTCTGATGGACAGCAATGCATTCTGATACACTGATGATTAAAGATGCTAATTTATATATTGAACCTGGTGATACAAAATTAGTTCTACATTTGTTCTTATATAAATTTTTATGTGGTGCTTATTTTTAGTGAAAGATTAATATTTTCTTTTTCATTGTTAATCCTGTTTTGCTTGTAGAACATTTACTAATTTTATTACTGTTTAGCACTTTGTGTGTGTATATCCATGAGTGCTCCTGAACATATTCAGAACCAGAGAACTAATCATTCAAGAGTTCTCTTACAGTTTTCATGGTCACTGAGAACTTAAGTTCTTGTAGGAAACTTTATGAATCAAGAGAAAATATCAAGTTAATAATATAAGGAATGTGTATCCAATATCTGGCTTTTCAGTGTTTTTTAAAGACTGATATTTAGTCTAGCTAATTAAAACCAGGACTAGTCCATTCATATTTGGGTTTAATCTGTTATTTCTCTCACTAAAAATGGCCCCATGTTTATATTTGTAAATATTCAGGTAACTTGTCTTACTTTCACTGAAAAACAATAGTAGGATTAGTTCAAAAGAGTTTAGCCTGAGATGAGTTACTTTTGAACATGCTGTCTGGTTTAATCGTATTTTGGTTTTATTTTGTATATAAGGAAATTGAGACATAGAAGAGTTAGGTTAAGGAGCTGTGGATATAGCTCAGTGGTAAAGCATGTGCTTAGCATGCACAAAGCTCTATATTCAGTCCCTAGTACCCAAGACTAAAAAGTCAGCTAACCGCTAAAAATACTATATAGTATATAGTATATATACACATATATACTATATAATATTAATACCTAATATATTTTGAATAAGACATGGTCCTTTTTTCTGAGGAACTCAGAGATTATTGACATTTAACAAATCTTTGCAAAATGGTGTTATTAATGAAATTATATTAGGCTCAGAAATAAAAGATTATCAATCCTCGAAGTAAAAAGAGTAGATATTGGTAGTTTCCTACAAATAAATTTGAAAATATGTGGGATATATATTGTATAGTAGTGGCTAATGGAGAATGTGATTAAATGTATCCAGTTAGAGCAGCAAAGACTTGAGAGAAGGGAAGATACTTAGATGAATGTGGAAAGGCAAGTTTGACAGAGTCCAGCAGGCAGAAAAAGTGTGAAGAATTTGTTGAGGAGACACCCACAAGAAATGTGAAGACATAGGACTGTTGTATACTCCAAAAAGGGTGGGAATGTTTGCAATACAGTGTTAGGGTGCAAAGGACGACTGCATAGGGATAAAGGTGCTCATGTTGTACAAATATGTGTCATTTAGGAGGTGCCCCTCATATTTTAAGCATATCCTAAACTTTAATGACATCACAAAGGTAGCCTTGGAGTCTCAGGACCTAGAACAGTCAGCAAACTGCTCTTCACACAACAGTTCACCTCAGCACAGGAGTTAATGCCTTATTATAGGAGAGCAATGTATACAAAGGTACAGACAAGAAGTCTGGATGCAGTGATCTCCTTCCCCTGAATTCTTTGAGATTGCTTCCCTTCCTACTCTGGATGATCTGTTTCTTAGCCCCACTGGTTGTAGCCCAGAATCTACATAACTTCAGACAGAAGAAATAATTGTTGATGAAAACTATCATCAGGGTGCTGATGCTGATTGAAGATGATGATTGTGTAACTGCCATTGAATGATTCAAAATTACCAGACTGTATTAAGGATTTTATAAACACTGTCTTATGTACTATTCATGGCAGCATGAGAAAAGGCATTATTATTATCCCCAACATAAAGTAAGCTATATATTGGATTAGTTTCTTTTGGGGTTATATATATATATATATATATATATATATACACATATATATATATATGTATATATTTTCAAGAATGGATCAGGGACATTTTTATCAGTATTGCTTGTTATTATTTATCCTAAGAGACTAGGCATTCAAATTTAAAAAGGGCAGTCTAAGAAATGAAAAATGAGAGAACATACTCCAAATAATTTTCTCCTAAAATTCGTGTTTCTGTTTAGAGTTTTCTTGAAGATAAACTATAGTTCATTCAATATCTTATTTCTGTCTTTTTGCATGAAAAAATAGCAAATGATATAAAGGATAAATTGGCAAAGTTTAAGCAGGTTTGAAAACTATAGATAATATGATTATATATGATATATAGAAGCTATTGACATTTATCCCCATTCTGCTTCTTTTTTAAGGGTCATGAAACTAGAAACCACCATTCTGAATAAATTGATATGTAATATTAATAGCCAATTGCAGGAAACAATTTATCTCACTATAAATACAAACTAGATATTAAGTAAACAAATAATCAACTGTGACTTAAAATGATCTCCATGGTATGCATCTAATTTAGTACAGATAAGTGATAGCTTGCAGCTGAATGATGCCAGTACTTTAAACATAATTTAGATGCTTCTAGTGCAAATTGAAATGTGACCTCAGCCAGTTGTTAGGTTGATGATTATACTGGCATGCCCAACTGAGTGGCAGCCTGGCCTTTATCCTTTCTGAGAGTGACGATCCACTGAATTAAACAATCTCCCGAGAGATGTAGATCTAGTACTGGATCTAGTATATATTAAGTATAAAAGAAACTTACTACTATTACTACAATTCTAAATTTTTTCCAAGTAGTGAAAATGCATTTTTCCATTTAGTGCTCACAATGTATGTGCAAATAATGGTTATCGCCACCCTACAAGTGAGAAAATGAAGGTTTATGAAGTTAAGTTAATTGGCCAATGTCATTTGGTTAGTGACTGGCAGAAATAGAATTTGAATTCATCTCTAAATAATTATAAATTTTTCATGTTTCGAAGTCCACTTGGTATTCGTATACCTGCACTTGGCATGGGAGTTACTTCTGCATAGGGGAGAGAATATCTTAAATTCTTAGCAGGACAATAAAAGCATCTTCATATTATCTTCAATGACCCTTGAGTTTTGCTTGCTACCACCCCTTGTACTTTAGGTTCCAGCAATCCCCACCACCTCCTCAGTGCTGAATCTACTCTCTGTCTCTCTCTCTCTCTCTCATGCCTCCATTCTTTTTCCTCTGCCTTGAATGCTCTCCTATTCAGCCATCTGGATATTCACAACCACACCCCCAATCATCTGACTAATCCAGAACCCTCCTTCACAGCTGCACTTTTTTTCTATCAGTACTATAGCAGCTTAAATAATAGAAAACAAATCTTACTGGCTTTGAAGAAGGAGCAAGGCGACCAGGAGCCTAGGAATGTGGCAACCTCTAAAAGCAACACATTATAGCCAGCTGCAAAATGAGTACATTGGCCCTATTAGCTCAAGCAACTGAACACCGTCAAGAATCTAAATGAGCAGGGAATGGATTCTCCCCTAGAACCTTCAGAAAGGAATGCAGCTTGCTGACAGCTTGCTCTTACTCCTATGAGACCCTTACAAGACTTCTGACCTACGGAATTGTGACAGATAAATTTATATTGTTGAAAATGCTACATTAATAGTGATTTTATAAGAAGCTGAATATGCAAAGGAACAATAGCCAGACTATATATAAAAATAGAAATCTGACCCGCAAACTCTGAAACATCCAGTCTAGAAAGCCAAACTACAACCTCTGTAGTGATTGACCCAAAAGGACTAGGACTTAGTAACTGTCCACTTTTCTAGTTTTGTTACCCATTCCTCACGACCAACGATAGGAAGCCAGATATGCTCCCCTAATCAAAAAAGAAGATGCTCTGCTTCTAGTTAGCCCACATTAGCATCTCCATGTTAACAACCTCTGATCAGGGCACATGTTGAATCTTCCCTATTTTTCCCCATAAAGCTTCTATACTCACCTGTTTTTGTATCTCAGCTAAACACAAGTAATAGTATTCATTTGCTATAGCAAACTTTGAATATGCATCCTTTGCTGGTTCTCCTGTGGGTGGCCTTCTTTTATTTTCACTATTGCAGGGTGGAGAGAAAGATACTTTTTCTTTTACTTACCTTTCAGAAGTTCCCAAATGTATTTGGTGTACTTCCCTCCTTTCAGGAACAAAAAATAAAAAACCTTATCACCTCCTTGGAAATCTACCTTCTTTAAGCAATTAAACATGAAGATACAGTGACAAATTTCAGAATCTATGATAGAATCTGTAAACTAGACTGCAAAAGAAAGAATAGCGAAAGAAAAAATACATGTTTATTAATATGTGCATCACACATACATATGAAAATATTCAGAAATCAGTAACACAAAAGGTGATTAAAACTTGGGCTATATACAATCTTAGGCTAAACAAAGGAAAAGGGGTTTGGGGTGGCTGGGGAGGCAAGGTGACCAGGAAAAATATGGTAAGCAAAAGTCGTTTAGTGAAGTTGGTGATACAGATTTAAGTCAGTGCCTTCTCCATTGTTTAGAGTTCTTAAGAGTCCAAATCTTCCTAGTGCAGGCGAGGGAGGTACCTTTTCCTGATGGAAATTTCCTTTATAAACATAAATTTCTTTAAAAGAGAAAAAATCACATGTCCTATTTTTAGGACTTTTCTTGCATCTGTGGGTTGCAGTGGCCTTTAGCCCAAAATAATTCATAGGCCAAAAGGCAAATTTGGCTGTAGAATATGTACCATTCACATTTGTCATGGCAGCAATAGAAAACTAAGACATCCAGTGTAGGTGGCAACTTGGGCAAGCTCAGTGGCAGGGGTGGTGGCTCTGGGGCCTGGAGTAGTGTCTATCAGCAAGGGCTACAGCAGACAATGCAGAAACACGTACCACAGCCTTTCACAATGAACACTGGCCCCGTTGGTCACATACTGGAAGCCAGATTTAAACAGTGTGGTGGAAGAGGTATCATAGCACTGCACTGGGTCTAGACTCAGGCCCTGTCTTCATTCCATGTACTGCCCCCAACTGGGGCTGCTTAGACCCTGTGAATTGTGGGCAGTTTGGAGCCTGCTCCATGCGGTAGATATTGGACTCCTTACAAAACTGACATGTGGGTTCTCGAGTCATTAATTGAAAAAAAATGAAAGAGATTTATTGATGTTTGTTCCACAAATTTGTGGAGCATGAAATCATGGTTACCTTCCACTTTCCACTCTAAGCACTCTGTGTTGTTTGAATTATTTATATTGAGCAGGCATTACTTTTATGATCAGAAAAAGAAAACAAAACAAGGACATGCTAATTTTGCAATAACAAATAAAATCTTGAGATCTATAAGTGGTTTCATCTTTTTTTTTTTGAATGAGCTTTCATGTAACTAGTCTTTTCTATTATTTGTGAATAATAAAAGGAATAGTTCCTGAAAATATTCCATGCAGTCTGTCATGAATTTCCTCTCCACATCCAATTTTTATACTTAATTTTATGCCAGTAGGTTATAACCAACTTTAATTTCTTATTTAAAACATTGCCATTACCAGTCTCAATGGCATGCTTTTTATTCCCCTCAAGACTATCATGTGTGGAACTACATTTCATTATCTCTTAATTATTTTGCCCCCACATTGGGAGGAGGAAGATTCACCTTAAGGTAGAGTTTTAGAAATCATCGAGAGATACTCTGTCTCTGAACTATCCCTGAACAAAAACAAAGACTGTCACTAATGGGCCATCTTCGTTTGACTATGTCCCTGTGGCCATTGTAAACAATTACCAGCAAAATGGCACTATGTTAATTCCGAGGTTGCAGTTACCCTCTTCAGAGCTGAGGTTATAGCTCTTTCCCATCTGTTAATTTCGTATTATTAGAATTTAGATTTCTTGGGGAAGCAGATGGCTATAAACTTTAACAGGTGTTTATGGTGCACTGCCTTAACTTTAAATGCTGAACAGGTACAGCTTGAAGTTTGCTGGGCTGTACAGGGAATTAGTACTTTAAATGATGTGTGGGTAGAGAATTAATTTGTTTTGAACTACCTGAAGAAAATCCAATATACTGTGCACAGGGCTTACTTGACAAGGTGCAATACAATGAGAAATGTCAAAAAAAAAGATTTAAAGAAACCCTGAACTGTATTCTTCAAACTAGCCTCCTACTACTTCTTGTCCTGCTAATAAAATGCCAAACAATAACATGATCCAAGGGTACTGCAGTGGATGAAAATGGAACAAGTAAGAAAGCATTCATGCATCAGTGACTGCTTCAGTAGCTATGTGCACACCACAGCTCATCTCTACTCTCTGGAAATAAAAATAAAATGCAAATCTGCATTCCTACTCTGTACAGCTTCACAATATTTTCTACATGTATCATGTTATGCCTCACTGAGCAATGTTCTATCTTAGTTGAATGGAGCACTGTCTACTGTTTTATAATTCATACAATGAGGCAAAAAGAGTAGACAGCCATATGATGCCTAGACTTTTAGGTGGTTTCTGCAAAAATATAAATTCCTTAAAAGTAAGGATCATATCTTTATGCATAGGAGAAATGGATGTAAAATTGTGTGGAAAACAGTGATCAATAAGTATGATATAGATTATTGAATCACCTAAAATACTTTTTAACTAAATCATATATATTTTCCCTGAGTTGCCTGATTATTATATTGACAGCCAAAGTGATTCACATTTTGACTCATAAGCCATGTATACAACAGTGCTTTATCCCAGCACATAGAATACTGCTTTGCACAAAGTCATAACTTGATAAATATTGTTTGAATTTGTTAAATAGGTCATAGTTGCAAAGACACTAAGGACAATCAAATTCTTATACTTTATAACTAGTGGTGAAACAATAATAATTATAAAGAGAGTTGTACAAAAAAAAGTTATTTCCATGCTATAAACATCTAAAAGGTACTGCTGATTCCTGTATAATTACTACTGTTCATGCTTGCTCAAGAAAAGAAATAATATGCAAATAAACATTTAATCAGTTGTGAGACTTTGAAAAGGAAAGTAAATTTCCATTTTTTCTTTTTGTTCTAAAGGTTGTTGATGTCCTGGATCAAATGTTATGCCTAGAAAAGTCTACCAAGTGATTTGTTGATCCACTTTCTCTGATCTACTTTAAGTTCTTTAGACAGTCAAATTGACACTATTTTCATTTCTTAGGCTGTTGACAAGCTTGAATAACTATACATGGTTCATGAGTTCTAAATAGATCATGTCATTCACTCCTAAAATACATATAACCATAGAATATCCCTTACAAGTTGAAATTCCTGACTCAAATGTGTGTTCTTTCACAGACAAAATTGGCAACTAGAAAAAATTGAAATGATTGCTTGAAAGAATATTCCCTTGAATATCTTCCATATCCCCCTCCCAATGCACTCTACCACTCTCACTAGCCTACTTTGTGCTCAGGGAAGTTAACTGATATGGATTCCATCAATAGGCTTCCAGTTGGTTTGGCCAATGAGGGACACACAAAAAAGAAACCGGGTATCAATTCCCCCTACTCTATTATTATAATGTCTCAGGCTAAGTGCTTTCCTCAACTAAAGATCACAGGTTCTGGCTCCATTAATCCAATCCTTTCCTTTGCCCTTTAGTCTTAAAGGTAGTAAGATGCCTTGCTGTTTCTAACCTCTTAGTAATAAACTATTCATTGCAGTTTTCCTACTCAACAGCCTGCACTTTTGGTAAACAATGGCTTTATTAAATTCCCCTCAATTTACCTAAGTTGAGTGCATCCTATCTGTTTCCTACCTGGACCCTGACTGATGGCATCTCTAAATGCTAGCTAAAACATTTTTAAGTATTCAAAGTTTTAAAATGCACCCATTTGTTACTTTAAATTTCTTAAGTGATAGAAGATTTGAAGAAAGTGGATGAGCAATTCCTCTTCTCTACTTTTTTTTCTCAGTAGAGAAATTCCTGTTTACTTGCAACTATTTTAAATTTAAGTAACTACTTAGAATTGAGGAGAAAATAATATAGCTGTTCTTTTGAGAAATGGAAGCTGTCAAGGCTTTATTACCAAAAGGAAGCACCGAAAGTAATCAAGGCTCTTTTGCAAAATGTGATGTGTACCTTCCTGTCAAACTCCATTAACTTACAGGTTTGAATTATAGTTCTATTTCACAAAATAGTATGATGGAATCAGACATAATATTAGAAGCTGAGATTTCTGTTTAAAATTGCATTTTTTTGTTCTAGAGAGAAATGGCACATTCTGAAATATATCCTTCTAATCAACTCTTAATAGTTAATTCAATGGCCACCTGTACCAAATGCTGCTGTTCTCAGAATAGAACACCTTGATATTCCAGAGAGAATGACTTTACTCTATTTGTGTCTGAGCAAGCTAGAAGGTGAACTTCATGTGAACCAATGGGGGAAGTTATATCTTTATGTGTCCCATAAACTGAGCATTTTGTCTCCTACTGGCTACACAATAATCTTACTTTATTCTATAAACAATCAGTTATGTGCTGTGGAATCATATGTGGGTGGCAACATATTAAAAAGGCTGAAAGATGTGTAAAGCTGTGTAAAACTGTGTACACTAGTATGAGTTTGTTTTCTGTAGGTCTTTTTTTTTTTTGCGGTACTGGGGATTGAACCCAGGGGCATTCTACCTCCAAGCTATACCCCCAGATCTATTTTGTATTCTTTATTTTGAAACAGGGTCTCACTAAGTTGCGGAGGGCCTCACTCAGTAGCTGAGGCTGGCCACGAACCTGCGATCCTCCGGTCTCCACCTCCCAAGTACTGGGATTACAAGCGTGCGCCACCACGCCCGGCTCTGTAGGTCTTTTTGTAAAAGACTGGAAAGATGTACACTATATCAGTTTAGTTAGAAATTTATTATATTGGCTAGAAAATTTTTGCAAACTATGAAAAAATCTAAAAATATTTTTTGAAATGTTGCTGATATGAAGTTATCATTAATTTTAGATATTTTTGATAAAAGCCTAGACAACTAGTATAATTACTTTTATTGGTGCATTGTAATCACACATCATAGTGAGGTTCACAGTGATACAAACATACATGCACACAGCATGTGGTGTGTTTCTCTATCTATTCATGAAATGGACATGATCCTAATATTTTTTCCCAAGTATCCCGGGGCTATAGTCCCCACTATAAGGTGTCACACAGCTCATAGCACAGTACCTGGCATAGAAAAAATAACTGTTCTTGTTATTTTATACTTTTGTGTTCATCAAAAGTGCTTTTTTATTTCCAACTGATAAGAGGAATAGATTCTGAGGAGAGAATAAGGCTGTGGTGGTGGTAGAGAAAGGCTGGCATATGTCTTTGGAGAAGAGAAAGTTCTAGTAGGCAAGTAGGGCAGCCTGGAGGTACCTCCTGGATGAAAAAGGAATCTTGTCTTTCCTGCTTTTGAAAGACAAGAAAGAAACAACCTAGACCCCACAATATACCCATGTTGATTATAATGTATCCAATAGTGGCTTTCTTTAGGTCTACTAAGATTCTATGTCTTTTACTGTCATATATATATATATATATATATATATATATATATATATATATATATTTGGTACTGGCAATTGAATTGAACACAGGGACATTCTACCTCTAAACTATACCCTCAGCCCTATTTTATTTATTTTGAAACAGGGTCTCACTAAGTTGCTGAGAACCATGCTAAGTTGTTGAGGCTAGCCTCAAACCTGCAATCCTCCTGTATCAGCCTCCCAAGTACTGGAATTACAGGCCTGTACCACCATACCCAGCTCCCATATAAATTATATCACCAAAAATGTTGAATTCAGATACACATTCCTCAGGTTAAAATAGCCCATCCCTCCTCTCTGCCCTTCAGAAATGGAGTACTTCAGCTTTGCTTTTGCAAGTCTCTGGGGCTAGAATTTCCATTGGTAGTCCCTGCTCACATTTCTGAGTGTATATCTTCATTCAATTCCCTTGGAGGGCACCATCTGATTTCTGACTCATTGACACAAGAAGAAATAAAGGAGTGGATAATCCAGCATCTGGACACACGGGTGCAACTAACAGCTGTGTAGCCCTGGGCTGAGAATCACACTTTAATGTTTAACTCTGCACCATTCTACTTCCCTTTGCTCTATCAGGGATGGACCTTGAAGCCACCTCAGGTCTCTCTGGGGCCCAGTTAGTATTCAGAAACTGTGCTGTCCCTTCTCCAAATAGAGATTTACAGTGTCCCATTCCTAGAGTCTACTATTGCCTACGGCCCTCTAAAGTATAAGGGCCTGACCTTTTCCAGGGCTTTTCACTTGGCCTCGCTGCCCCAAAGCCCCACAGCAGCAGTTTTTCACTAGTTGGATCATTGTCTTACATTATTGTCTCATACTGTAGCTGTCTCCACTTGTTATCTATTCTTTAAATAATTTAATCACTGATAATTTGCCTTTTTTTGTTGTTTTTTTGCAGTACCGGGGATTGAACCCAGGGGCATTCTACCTCTGCGCTACACCCCCGGCCCTATTTTTTATACTTTATTTTGAAGCCAGGTCTCACGAAGTTGCGGAGGGCCTCACTAGGTAGAGAGAGAAAGAGAGAGAGAGAAAGAGAGAGAGAGAAATAGACAAGGAGAGAGAGAGACAGGGAGAGAGAGAGAGAGAGCTGAGGCTGGCCGCGAACCCAGATCCTCCGGTCTCCACCTCCCAAAGTACTGGGATTACAAGCGTGCGCCACCACGCCCAGCCTGTTCATTTGCCTATTTTTAAAATTAATATTTATTTCTGCTCTTTTCAGGGTTTGCCATTTTGTGTAATATTATATGGCTGATTTGAAGTTTTCCATCTTTAATTAAAGTATGAATTCTCATAAGCTGTTTCCCAAATTTGAATATGCAAAACCAAAGAGGGAGTGATTTTCCTCCATCAAGTACTCTGGACTCAAAGAATCAGATAGAAACAACCTGGTGATAAATGTTCTAAGCACCTTCCCCCTCCACTACTTGAGTGGGAGTAATAGAACCAGTCTTGAGCTTTCTCTTCATCCAGCATTGACTGTCTGTTTCATCATAGAAGATTTACCTGACCTGTCTGAGCCAAACCTTTCTCATCTATAGAATGGGAGGTCTAATATTTCCCCCCAGGATGACTGTAACAATAGAATGTAGTAATGTCCAAAGCAACACTCTCTATGAGTATAGACACAAGGCATATCATTAATGTTAGTCAACTCAGTTAAACATCGGTATTAATTTGTAGGGTCAATCCATCCTCAGCCTCCGAGCAGCATAATCCCAGTGCCCATGAATAAGACCATATACTTTTTTTCTTTCCCAGGAGTTTGGTTTAATATATTTTTTTCCTTTCCTGGGAGCTTCGTGTAATGCAAATTTTGCATAAAACAGCTAGAGCCATTAATATGCAAGATAACTTGTCATAATAATTCCCTTAATAATTAACTTTAGCTCACAAATCCTACCAGATGCTGAGTTTAAGCAGAGAATGAACAATTATACACGGCTTTGAACTAGTTTTATTGTATGTAAGGGGCTTTACAGTTATGTAATAAGAGGAAAAGCAGCTAGTAAAAGTCTACACAGACAATATTTTTATTGTCTAGTATTATTATTATTATGACTTTAAAATCTTAAATGCTGTTTTGCAAGTTCAGTTGCATCTTATTATTAAACCAGATTTATTTGCAAATTCATATTAGTTAAATATAGTCTTAATAAAATGTTGGAATTAGTTCATCAAAAAATGAATTCACAGCACAACCTAAATTATCTCAGAAACACTGAAATAGTGGGTCCATGTAGGTCATGAATTTATTGTGTTAACTTTAGTATTTTCTCAGGTGTGTGTTCTTATTTTAAGTTAATTTGATTACTTTAGCTCTTTATTCAAAAATATAAAAATAGCTTAAATTAATCTGTCTAAAGATTAATTTATTATTCTCTAAATATATTTTAATTTTATTTAGGTATTCACCAAATCATTTTCAAAGTCATTTATGTAACACATATATTAAATACTGGGAAAATAAAGATGGATTAGACACAGTGTCTGCCCTCAAGAAGCTTGGGTCTAACCAGGTGAAATAAACAAATAGCAAATAAGAACATGAAGCATTATCGATGCTATAATAGAAGTGGATCACAAAGAAGGAAGGAATTATCTCTCTCTTGCATATGAGAGCTTAGGTTTTATTAAGATAATAAGAGAGTCAGATTTTGAAAAGAATCATGGTTCTAAGTGATCAGGATTAGAATAAAATTCTTGACAGAATTCACCCCTTTGAAATAAATCTCTAATTGTTTGTCTTGTGTTAGCCTTAGAAGTAATCATCATCTATTATAAGCAAATGTATCAAAGTATTTTTATAGTAAGTTTTCATGCTTGTGTAACTTAAGCTTTTAGTCTTCTAAAAAGTACTTTAATTTTTTCTATGCATATCCAACTAATAATGTTAAGAGTTCCTTAGGGAAAGTAGGCACTGTGTTTCTTAGACACAAGAGCTCCTAGACACATAATTTCCCTATTCTTGTACTTTGTTTTCTTAACACATACTGTCTTAGTCAGCATTCACATAGCTATGATTCAAAGACCTGACCATAAAACTTAGAGAAAGGAAGATTTATTTGCTAGCAGCTTTTGGAGATTTGGGGGTTCAGTTCATGTGAGGCCGGGGACCATGCATCTCAGGGCATGGCAGCAAGAAGTGGAGAGAGGGAGAGCACAATGCTTTGGTTCTAACATCATGGAGGCTGGAAGAGAGAGAGCAAGCAAGGGTAGGAGGAACCATATATAATCCCTGAGGCTGCAGCTCCAGTAGGCAATGGATTTATCTACTGCTGAGATTACAACTCTCATAATTTAACTATATCAACCCTAAATATTTGTAAATGAGCTCTTTAGATGATATTCTATATCTAACTATAGCACATACTTTGGTGTGAAATATGAATTTTGTTCAAAATTTTTTTGTTATTACTTTCAAGAAAAGTTGTGGAATCCTTGAAAAATGACCAAAGAAAAACAATATGTTCCCATATAGATTATTTGCAATTGTTATTGTCTTTGAGCTACCTTTGCTCTTTATTACATAGCAATGCACAGGCTTTTATTTATAGACAAGCAAATGCAATAATGACTGATGACTGTCCCACCAGTGGAAAGAACCAGTTTTAGAACTATCTGTAAATTCATTTTTGCTTCTCTGAGAGAACTAAAACATATGATATTATGAATTTTCCTTTAAATTGGGTGTAGTATCTTAGTTGTTCTCTCATTAACAAATGAGTTAAATCAAATCTTTTATATGTGTTAACTTTATATTTGTATGAGAGTTTTTTACTTTGTTTTTGGAAAAATTCTTGAACTATCATCTGTAGTTAAGATATATTTACTTCTTATAGATGTATCCATACATATAGCAAATGCTTGCACTATGTGGTATAGGAAAATTAAAGAGGGAAATATTACACACACACACACACACACACACATACACACAACCATGTACACACTAGTATTGCTGTGGAATATATAAACTATAAATGTTTTCTGAGGAAGGTGGGGGATATTCCATATGGATGAGGATGAGAAAAGACAATATTCGGGGGGGAGGACACTATTCTTGTCTACAGGTATGATAAAGAAATATAAAAAGGCATGACATGTCCTTGAAATTATTTCCTAGGAGCTGAGGATGAAATTATAAATGTGTACAGGGCACAACAGTGTTCAGCAGTGAGTTAGGAAAAGGCAGCCTGATGACAGAGTAGAAAGATCTGTGTATTGGATAATTTAGAGTTGATTCTCTATAGAACACAGAGCCATTCAAGAAGGAACTTGATCACATTTATTTTTTGTTAATTGAATAAAGTATGGATTTGATGATGTGATATTATAGTCCAAAAGTCCCACTGGGGTGAAAGCTTAGTCAGTTGAGTTGATGGGACACTCTGTAGCCTAAGCCAGTAGCACTGGAAATAGAACTAAAAAGAATAGCATAGTCCATTAGAATACAAATTTAAGGGCGTTTGCATGCTACAACATTGACAAATACTTTATAATCTTGGGGTATGATAATTACCCCTCAAATTAAGAATGTAGTAAAATTGGACTATTCTGTATTTATTTCACTAGATAATACTGATTTATTTTTGTGTTCATTGTGATGCTTTCAATATAGGAAACTTTCTTTTATTAAGCCTAATATATAAGTTTGTTTAATAAATTTGAAAAAGGTTTTAAAACAAATTTCTAGGAATCTTGTATTTCAGTCTTTTCCAAGTGTATTGCTTTGCTAGTAAGCTATCTGAATCCTAAAGCACCAATGAAGGAAAGTTCAAAAATCAATGTATTCTCTTGCCATCTGAAAAATAGTATTATGCACAAAGTATTTTTAAATTATTGAGTCATTTTTGATATTTTTGTCTACTAGACACAAATCAATTTGAAGAAATTTTAGTACATATTGGCTTAAAGAAACTAAAAATTGGATTACATTGTGCCTTTGATTACTAAGTATAAGAAAATTACAGACTCAATCAATACTGAATTTATTTTTAGCCTCATTAAGAGCCTCATTCTGTGTGCTATATTTAGACACAGCTAATAAATATAAATTTGGGAATGATTGGAAAACTCTACCTAAGTTTTAATATCTATTTTTTCATTTTTTAAAAAAAAGAAGAGCGAAGATAAAACTGCTTTATTTTCAGTAGGCAGCATGCTTAATGTCATAATCAAATGTTTATAAAGTGCTTAATCATGATTGTTGCACAAAGAACTATGTAAAGTTGTTCTTTTCTTTCTAGATAGAACTCAGAATTATTTATAGTCATTCCAGAGTTAGCTCTGGCACTTACAGACAAGGAGATTAACTTGGATAGGTTAAGTGTTTTACCTAATCTCCTGTAATAAGTGGCAAAGAAAAAAATTAACCTGAGTTTCCTCATATCAACTTTACTGATTCTTCAGATTCTCCATCCAAAGGTATCTACTTGGGAGGTCTATAAACAGTCTTGCCAAACTCCAACACCAACCTAAGACAACAATAATATTTGCCCTTTTATTTATTATTTAGTTTTAGAATTTGATTGGTATAATATAATTATAAATTATAGTGAGATCCAAAGTAATACATTCATATATGCACACGCATCTTTTGGTGTAGTTCCCTCCATCCCCCTTCTCCCTTCCTGTGCATGCTGGTAAGGCTACTAGTGATACCTTCATATATGAACATAGTATGATTTGGTCTGTTTCCTTCCTGAAGTCTCCTTTTTGGAGCCTCCTCCTCTCCTCTCCACCCCATCCCCTTACACTGTTGTACTGGTCTCTCTCATTATCATGAAGTCCCTTTTCTTTCCTATTTTCTCTCTAGCTTCCACATATGAGAGAAAAACCTACAACCCTTGTCTTTCTGAGACTGGCTGATTTCACTTAGCATAATGTTCTCTAGGTCCATCTGTTTTCCCTTTTATATACTACCTAATAAGGTATAATTACTTCTGCAATGTATCCTCTTCCATTAATTCCACCATTTGTTTTGCAAGGAGGACTCAAGTTAACAATTTGTAAACTTAGAAGAGTTTTATAAATATTTAAGTATATTAGGTGAATAGCTAAGTTATTTTTTTCTTTAGAGGGTGTTTTGATTTTAAGTTAAAATATTTTTCAGCTAAAGTAAGCCTAGAATTTTAGATAGAAGAATTTCAGATAATATATGATGCTATTTTATGCAAAAGAGAAACCTTCCTTTTAGGGATGTGACCTATACTTCAAAATTTAAAACTTTCAGAGATGAATTATAGGAGACAGACATGTCAGGATGAAAAATAAAGTGTACAAATGATTGAGAAAATAAGTTTCATTTTAGTAACCCCTGAAAAATGATGCTTTTCAGTACTATAGAAGAAAAATAATAATTAGATTAAATGTTCACCAACAGTAGCAGTATGTCCAAACTCATGCACCATAAGGTTTCAGAGGTGATTTAAAAAATATACTTCCTAAAGTGTGTAAATTTACTGTATACTATTTCATTCCATTATTTAGAGATTAACCTCTTTCAATAGTGGATAAAAGATGAGTCATTCAAGTATTTATGTGAATTGAAGATTACTCTCTGATAAGGGATATCAGAGAGGGTGCAAATTAACTATATTTAGGATTCTGATTAATAAAAGATAATTTCTTTAGCTATTTTTCTTTTTGTACAAATCAAGTGAAATGACTACAATTAAGATAACTGAGCAGGAAATAACATATCTGATTTTAAGGTAGACTTTCCAAAATAAAATCAGTCATTTCATGTTTTACAAATTACCTAGAATAACCATGATATGTATACTTAAAAATAACTATTAAACATATTTATGTTGCTTCTGTGACTAACTCTTAAATTAACCAGCAAGTGCCTTGAATAGTATATGATATGTGCACTAGTAGATCCTTTAACTATGTTACCCATAGTCAATCATATAAAACTCTGTGTTGAGCATTGTACCAGCAAATGAGAAAGTACCAACAGCAGAACATGGCTCTTCCTGAAAAGCTTGCACTCTTATGGAGAAGATAGTGAGGCTATAACTGAAACAGGATATCTGGATATTGGAATTTCTGTATTTTATAACATGGAGGACAGTAACTAAGAAGTATAATAGGGCATCAGCACAGTCTGAAGTAATAATATGGTTTGGAAGTGGTTTCCATGTTTCCCACAAGGGTTCATGTATTGAAATTTAATTCCTATTTGAAATACTAAGGGGGTGGTGGAAACTTAATCTGACTATAATGTTTAGGGTGTTTATAGGTGGAGCTTTTGGGAAGTGATTAGGATTAGATAAGGTGATCAGGATAGAGCCCTTATGATTGGATATCAGAGGCTTTATAAGGAGAGAGAGAGGGAGAAAGATGCAGCACCTGTCCGTCACTACCAGATGTCCTCGGGACTCTTGCAACAAGAAGGTCATCACCAGATGGAAGCCCTTGAGCCTCCTGAACTGTGGATTAAATAACCCCCTTTTATTTACAAAGTTATGCAGCGTCAGAAATTTTGGTATGATAATGCAAAATAGACTAATGTAGAAAACTGGTAAAGAGGAGTGAGGTTATTACTATAACTATACCTGAAATTGTGGAGGTGACATTGGGACTCGGGTAGAGGCAGAGATTGAAAGGGTTTGGAGAAGGAGGCTACAAAGAGGAGGGAAGCTGTAAGAGGAGCATTATGGATGACACTAATGAGAAGACAAGGAGCTTAGGGAACTGGTTTCAGATGGAAGTGAGCATTTTATTGGGAACTGGACTAAAGGCTGTCCAGCTTTGTAATACTGTGGCAAAGGTCAGGGGTGCAATGTGTCCATTCCTTATGACTGTCTGGAAGATTGAAGTTAAGAATGGTGGAGGCAATGGTTTGGATATGGTTTGCCCTTCCAGGTCTCAAGGCTCGGAAGCTTGGTCCTCAGTGTTGCAGTGTGAGAAGTGGTGGGACTTCAACAGCTGGGGCCTAACATGATATCTATGGGTCACTGGAGGCCCTGCACGCAGGGACTGAAGTAGTTCTCAGGGTAGTTCTTGTGAGACTCTGAGTTAGTTCTTGTGAGAAGGTTGTTATGAAAATAGCAACCCTGTCCAACACAGCTCTCGGGCTTCCTGTTGGGTAAAGCCACATGTACCTCCTCTCACCTGCACATGGTGATGCCATCCACCATGAGGGCCTCACCAGAGCTGATGCAGTGCCAAAACCTTGCCCTTGGATTTCCAGAACTTGAGCTAAATAAACCTATTTTCTTTTAAAAGTTACCCAGCCTTGAGTATGTCATTATAGAAATGAAAACTGGACTAAGACTATGGAATAGTTTATTTTGTGGGAGAAATTTCAAAATGACTGAGCATTTAGGCCATCTCATGAGTATTACTGGATGCTTCTGACCAGACTTACAGCGACAATGGATTGAGTGATGCCTGATCGCATTAATGAGTTAGTATTTATTTATTCAGTATACTGATTCAAAAGCTAATCTCTTCCAGAAGTACCTTCATAGATACGCCCAGAAATAATGTTTCACTAGTTATCTGAATATCCCTTAGCCAGTCAAGTGGACACATATACTAACCATCACATACTTAATTCATAACTTCCTTATGGCTAGCTTCTAGTCATCCTCAAACGCTGAAGATGTTGGAACTTGTACATTCTGGTTCTTGGTTCTCGGGTTCAGCTACTTCTTTCTTATTCCAATCACACTCCTCAATCATCAGTACAAACACTTCAATCATCTTGGCATTTTCATTGACTCGGCTTAAACACCAGGCTGATAATTAACACACAATCTCGTTTTTCTTTTTCCTGACCTGGAATGTCAAAATATTAGCTTCCAGCAATCATTTTTATAGAGCCAATAATGCACTTCAGCCGATCAAAATCAAAAGATTTGATAAACTTCAGACTCCATTCTATTTTGTAAATTTCATCATCCCCACCATTTAGAAAGCAACTATATTTCTTAATATACCCATTTACATAAGTTCTATAACTTCTAACTGTATATTTTCTTCCAATCATTATAATCATTATAATTTAATGAGAAATTAATAGAGTATCATTCATTTAAGAAATACTCACTAGGGTCTATAATAAAAATGGAGGGAGTTGTACATTCAACAGGGACAAAAAAAGCATTGAATTTAACTCAGACTTTCAATGGTCTCTCAAAACTTTAATACATTTCAAAGGAAAAGTATATTCTATACCAAAGCTAATATATTACAGCCCATGGCCAAAAAATTAATTTTTCTGTTATATTACTTTCCTAATAAGAATATTGCATTATTTTATTAACTTCTTGTTTCTTTTTCTTACATTTAAAATTGAATTTGGATCCAGAGGAAAACACACCAAGTGCTGTGTGCATGTGTGTTTGTATCACTTTGAGCCTCACTATGATGTATAATTATAATGTACCAATAAAAGTTACAAAAATTGAATTTGGACTTGTTTGAAATAATCTCAGATTATCAAAAATTTTCAAGCTTGTAATTTCAAATATCCCAAACATTAAACATTGCAAGATTTAGGAGCAATAATGTTCTCCTCCCGTTTTAAAATTCTATGATTATAGCAAATACGGATCAATTGCAAATGAGTTTCTTCCAAACCTTGAAAATGTGCTCAAAATTATCTAAATGTGCAGTTAAAGTGGGTTTGTCTAAAATAGCACTGTAATTTAATTTTAAACCCCTAAAGTAAATGCCACATCCTGAGCATAAAAGTATTGAAAGCAAATTCAAGCAAACCCTGAGATTCCTTAAAAAAAAAAAGAAAGAAAAGGAATCTAATACTAAGAATTAAGGTGGAGATTTTACAACTATTAACTTTTTTCTTGCTTTTTTCTGTGGGTGTTAAGATCTATGTAATGTCAAATGGGGCAGATAAGTCCCTTAAATTAAGGATATACTTGGCCTAAGGCTTAGAAATGATAGAGATTCTTTACATTTATAAACAATAATGAATTAATTTCGGCACCGCACAATTTCCTTGATCCTGAGATGGTGTGTCTCTGTGTGAACTAATGTGTGCCCTGACTCTTGAGTGTACTGGTGAAGACATGGGGGCTGTTGTGGTCAGAATCGTCACATATTTCAACCCTTTTTTTAATCCAAAAATCGAGTGAGGAACACTATATGTTCTCTAAGCTCCCTTACAATTGTAGTAATTCTATGCAGAGCTTGGGTCCAGTTTTGAAAAATCAACTGAAATATATTTGTTTTTTAAAATATTAATTTATTGGTGCATTGTAATCATACATTTTAATAAGTGTCAAGGTAGCATATTTCTTTATTCTCTTATATCAGTTTATTATGAACTCCAACTTGACCTGGACAAAGCAAACAATGTCCCTGTAGTAATTTCTAACAGGTGTTCAGTTTTGGTTCTCCCTCCTTTACTTCTACTTATTTTCAGTCATTTTGTTCTCTCTGGAGGTGAACAAACCACTGGTCCTAAGCCTTGATAACTTTGAAAAGGAACCTGGGCTTGAAAACCAATTCAACGACACTTTCTATAGCATTAGTGCCCATGGCTTGCCTCCATTTGGCGAAGTTAAATGAGAAGGTGATCTGTTATGACACCTATAAAAATAAATCTAGTCACAGCAATGGAAGCCAGGAAACGGCCAGAAGGTGTTACTATTCACGTCAGGTCTAAATATCTGTGTGTCTTCACTGGGGCCCAGGAGCAATAAGAGGATAAAGGACCCTGAGGGTCAGTTTTCCCCATCACTGATATTTTCTTCCAAATTTGCTGTGCAATAATTCAACTGACTAGCTCACTAGATGAATATAGAATGGTTTCAGGACTTGATTTCATGAACTATGATGATCTTTTATCCCTTTCTAGAAGTATATTTGGTGAATATAAGTAAATCAGAAATGTTTTGAGAAGGCTGCCAACAGATCACTGACTTACATTTCTTTATCTCTATTCTCTTTATTGGTTTGATATTATTGTGAAGAATACTGGAGGTAGGAGCACAAATGTAGGTTAATTGTATTATTATTTGTTAAAGTTAGGATCCACACATCACTCCCTCAATTATTATTTTTCGAAGAAGACAATATTGTTTATGTCTTTCTATAAAAGTATATCTATTTAATTTTTTATTATGACTGCTTTGTACACTTGGTGGACCTCAAACAAATTTCACAATAGTTGATAAAATGTCCTTTTCTTTTAAGAACAGGTCTTTCTCTTATGTAATTAACATATTCAGTCTTACAGTTTTTGTGTCTGATAATATCCATTACATTTAGATTCATAATGTTGCATTGTTTCTTGAATAACTACGGAAACAAGTAGTTTCAACAAATGCACACATGTACTCCAAAGGAAAAAAAGGAATCTCTCCTATTTTGTGTCTAGCGTGTGATCTTCAGACCAGCAGATTCAGCTGTATTTTAGAGCTTGGTAGACATTTAGAATCTCAGGCTTCACTCCAGACCTCTGATTTAACATATCCCCAGGTGATTTTTCAGCACATGAATATTTGAGAAGTACTGCTTTAACAGTCTTTTGAATACACACATAATAACTCTTTTGATGCCAAGCTTCTATTTTTTACCTGTAAATCCTAGCCTGTGTGGCTTTTAGATTTTGTTTAAAGATACAATCTAACCTTTTGATAATATGCATAATATACTCTATACAAAAATGTAGGGATTTTTGTTTGTTTCTAAAGAAGCTTTATATTTCTTTAAATCACTAAGAAGCTTGCATAATGTCAAGACTATTTATATAGCAATCTTTCCATGGCTAAAAGGATGTATAGTTGAGCTCAAAATCTCTAGTATATCCTAATTTTTTTTAAAAAAGTGTTGATGGAGAGAAGATGTGAAATACCAAGTGATTGATGGAAGGCTTCAGTAGTCTACCAAAGATTTATCTATTTTCTATTCATTTATAATAATTTAATTTATAATGACGGAGACAATTGTTTAGGTCAGTTGTTCAGGGATTGTGATACCAAGAATGGCCATATAAATAGACTACCTATGGGTAGTGTCATGTATTTCTCCAGCGTCAACCTGCAGCTTGCAGCATTTCTTAGCATAGATATAAAATCTTAGGTACTTTTTTATTTTTTTAAAAGAGATATGTAATATTTATAAATAGTAAATTACAGATCATTTTCTTAAAGGAAAATACATAATATTTGAAGAAAAGTATAAATTACATAGAATTAATGTCAAATTATTAGAAAAGGAACTGTTTCATATTCTTTAAAGACTGATAGCTTATTTTGTATCTTTATGTTACAAACAAGATTTTTTTCCCTTTTTATTATTTGTAATATTTTATTTTATTTATATTTTATTTTATTTATATCAACATCTTGAAAAAACTGATTCTTGGTAAATGACCAATTAAGCTAAATCAGTTTTCTGTTTATAAAATTTGATGAGGATTTACAGATTTTAATGCTGAATAAAATAAATCACATATAAATGGATAAATAAAAGATGAATTCATTTTTAAATTGGAAAATATTTCCTTATTTTAAATAATCTAAATTAAATCTATTTTTCTCCAAGCTAAAATTATGATTCATATAAAAAACACAACTGACAGATATTTTGCATTTTATATTGTTTTACATTTTAATATTTTTTGTGGATACATAATCATCAAAACATACTTTTCCTTGACTTCCTTCAACCTACTCAACTATTCTTAAAATGAATCCAATGGAAGTATTATATGAAAGATAATGGGCTCAGTGGAAATACAGACCCAGATCTATCTGCTATAAAGCCACTCACTTTTCCTATATTCATCTCAATTAGCTGTTTTTTTAAATCCTAGCTTCTTTCCCATTATAAAAGTAGTAGAAGATATTTGAATGTAAGTTTATAGAAGATTTATTTATAAAATCATGTTTACAAAGGAATGAAAACTAGAAACATCAACAAAAGGTGTTTCCGTGACAAGTATAGAAGTTTAGCTTACAAAAATAAATGTAATGGATTCTCAGAGAGTAAGAAGACATATTCTAGCAGCACTGGTACCTTCCTGTGCTGAGATAAAAAAGACTGTGTATGTGTGAGGATCTAGCTGTGGCCTTTGAGCAAGGAGCCCCTGGGAGATACTGCCCCAAATCACCATATATGTCTCTAGAGATGATCAAGCCTTGTGCTAAGAAGTAAAATAATAGCCAGGCGTGGTGGCGCGTGCTTGTAATCCCAGTACTTTGGGAGGCGGAGACCTGAGGATCAGGGTTCGCAGCCAGCCTCAGCTCTCTCGCTCTCTCTCTCCCTGTCTCTCTCTCTCTCCTTAGTGAGGCCATCCGCAACTTCGTGAGACCCGGTTTCAAAATAAAGTATAAAATATAGGGCCGGGGGGGCGTAGCGCGGAGGTAGAACACCCCTGCGTTCAATCCCCGGTACCGCAAAAAAAGGAAGTAAAATAATAATTAACAATAATAATAATAACAATAATAATAATAAATGCTATCAAGTGTCCACTTCTCCAACCTCTCAACTCTTTCCCTAATAATTAATATATCTTGATAGCCACACATAGCCTTATACTGTACCCCCCAGGCACTGAAAATGAGACTCTATTTCCCGATGGAGTATAGTGTACTCCATTTCTGCTAGTCCTGACTCCATCGACTATCCCATAGCTTCAAAAGTCTCTTCCTATAAATAAACAATGTCTTATATTTCTCATCCTACAAAATCCCTTTCCTTTACCCAGTACACTCTTACCAAGAGTGTTAGTCAGCTTTCTATTACTCTAACAAATACCTGAGAAAATCCATTTATAAGGTGGAAAGGTTTACTTTGGCTTATGGTTTTAGACGTTTCAGCCCATTGCCTTTGGGCCTGTGGTGAAGCAGCACGTCATGGCAAGAAATACATGGTGGAACAAAGTATGCATCTCATGATGGCCAGGAAGCAAAGAGAGAGAGGAAGAGACCAGGGCCCCACAATCCCCTTCAAGGGCATGCCTCCAATTTCATAAAAGCCCTACCTCCTAATGGTTCCACCACCTCCCAATAGTGCCACAAGCTGGGGAACAAGCCTTTCCTGCAGGGGCCTTTGAGGGACACTTCCACAAACCATTGCACAAGGTTAATACTACATTGGTCTCTCTAATGATCATGGATGATCCATTAATGGTCCAATTAATTACTATGTTTCAGCCTTGTCTCGCTGGTCTTCTCAGCAGTGTTTCATGAGTGTTAGCCAATATCATCTTCTCACTTAAGATGCTTCATGTCTCTCTGCCCCATTCTCTTCTATAGTCCTCTTTATACCTGCAAATATTCTTCCTGAGCTCTTCTCATGTTTTACCTTTTTCTTTTCTCCATTCCCTTTATAATTTCCTACCCCAATTTGCTATTTAGGCCATCAAGACCTAATAGACTACTCTTCCGAAATACTTTCTCCCTTCACTTTCATACATTGTTATGGGTTCCCCAAAAAGATATGTTGAAATCCTAACCTCCAGTATCTTCTTATGTGACCTCTTATAGAAATATGGTCTTGCAGGTGTGATAAGTTAAATGAAGTTATCAGTGTGGCCCCCAATTCAAAATGACCTGGGTCTTTATAAAACAAAGTAACTTGGACACAGGAATGCATATAGGGGAGAACACTGTGGCAGCATGAAGGCAGAGGTTGAGGGAATGCCAAGGAATGTCAAAGATTAACAGCAAACTACTAGAAGCTGTGAGAGATGCATGAAACAGACATCCCTGAGAGTCCTCAGAAGGATTGGAGACTGAGAACACTAACACTCACATATTCTCTTCCTGTGTTAGTCATCTTGCTATCATTTATCTCAGTATTTCTCAAAAGATTGAGAGAAGTTAAAAGGAGTAAAGGTTTATTTTGGCTCATGGTTTCAGAGTTCGTAGTCCACCGTGACTTGGCTTTGTCACTCTAGGCCTATGGTGAAGCAGAATATCAAAGCAGGGAGCTCAAGGTGGATCTAAGTGTTTCAGTTCATGGGGGCCAGGAAACAGAGAGAGGAAGCAATTAGGATTCCACTGTCCACTTCCCAGGCATACCCCTAGTGACCTGATCCCCTCACCCTCAGTCCCACCTCTTAAATGCTCCACTACCTCCCAGTAGCACCACAGGCTGGCCACCAAGGGTTTAGCATGGGGGCCTATGGAGAACATTTAAGATTCAAACCATAACATATTTGATGAGAATTTAGGGGTCTGAGAAGCCCAAGCTTCTCAGCATGATGTATAAAGAGCATTCATAGTCATTTCTTGATTATTATTCACTTCACCTATATCTACCTACATTTACCTTTCCCTACTTTATGTACCATGTGATCAGTCCTATTAATTTTTCCTCAAGAACCCCTGCTCTTTCACTGTATTGTGGTTTTACATATTCGATCCCCTGCCCCATTCTTTTCCTCTGCATGTGTTGTCTGTAATGCCTACTACCCCCAGTCTCATAGGTAAACTATATTTTCTTCTACAAAAGCCAGTTCAGATTCCATTTCTTCTTTGATGACTTCCTTGACCCCTCTTGCCCATCCATCTATAGTTTCATCTACTACCTCCTATCTGTGCCTATTATGAGATTGGGACTGGGAAAGGTGTTTATTTATCTCTCCATCCTTCACCTCTAACACAGTGGCTGGCTTATAGCAATGAGTGACTTTACTATTCAACAAACATTCGTGTACTTTCCACTTGTAGCATGTTCAAGTAATCTGATTTCAGATCCCAAAATTAAGGTTGAGGCAAACTTCTGCACGGGGCTTTGGTGTTTATAACAGTGAAAGGCTTACTATAACCTATAAACAAACCTGTAAAATAGCATCACGTGTGTTACTCAAGCAGCAACAAGTAGAAAAACAGATTAATTTTAAATAAAATGCAGCATGACCTTTATAAACAATAATGAATTTTGTTGACTCAAAAACAATTGGCAACTTTAACTATTGATGCTGTGAACAGGATTTTGAAAAAACAATTGTAAGTCTTCATTAATAAAATAAATTTATAGATTTAAGTGCTAACTTGCTCAAAATAGACTGCTTAACATCGTAAATATTTCATCATACATTGATCCTGGGTGGTGCCAAGAATCAGTCAGTCAGGTTGTGATCTGAACTTCAGCATGAAGTGATCAGCCATACATGCAGCACACTCAGAAGCATTGCTAAGAAAGCAGAATGGCAATATGTAGGGCACAGATTTCAAAGGCAGCAACATACTCAAAAATTCTCAATCATTACTAATTTTTTGACATCCCCACTACACGTGGCTTCATAAAGAGTAGACTTGAGAATAAGAGGACGAGAAGAGAAAAGATAATTTGGTTGCATCTTAGCCTGTTGATTGGCTCAGATTCTGGGCATTTAACTTCATGTAGGCAAACTCAATAAATATCAACGGATTGGCTCTCTGCAACTCCTGCTGTAATAGCAAGATGTACTTAGATCTATAGTCATTTCTATAGGAAAAAGACATTTGAAGCTTTCTTCCTTGAAAGAGGATTATTTTGAAATATAATTAGTTGAGCAAGGGCAAGTTTTCAGAGTTGCAAAAAATCCATGGATTACAAATATAGACTATGGTCACTTATCAGAAATAATTGTTGTATCTGAATTGTTTCTTATTCAAAGATCACACAGCTCACTTAAACTCCAGCTTAATTGTGGGTGCTGTTAACAATATGTCAACGCTACTACACTTAATCCTTCTTACATATTTCATGACCATAGATCACAGCTAGGCTTTTCCAATACTTCCTGCCAATCCTACAACTCTACCCTTGTGAATTCTCTTTTCTAGCTCAGTTTTAACTATTTCAAACCTTTCACTCCCTCCCCTTCTCCCAACACTCCCAATATATGGCCCTCTCTTGTTTCAAAGAGAAAATAGGTGGCAATGTGTTCAGACATCAGCTACCAAATCAGCTAAACTACTTGTGTATCTATCCCCCTCCCTATCTTTCTAAAGAACTATCCTTATATTTTCCAAGCCTTCTTGAAAAACTTCAGTCATTGATTACTAGACCCCAGAGTATTCAACTTTACCTTCTCATTCATTCACTTGTTCTTTCATTCTATCATACATCCACTCAAAATCATGACCAAATGTTATTCTAGTTGCTGATAAGGATAGTAAATACCAGATGTCATCCCTCCTCAGGTAGCTCACAACCCTGGTGGAATATAATATCTCTTGGACCCCCTCCTGCTACCTTATACATATGCCTTAGCCTCTCCCATTTAAAAACAAAACAATCTATACATCAACTGCCCATTTCCTTTAGTTATGTCTTCTCTTTCTCCTTTAGTTCAAAGGTAAAATTTTTCAACCTATTTTATTTTCATCTTTTATCTACAGCACATTACCTAAAGTTCTTTACATAAGAATAACAAAATCCCTACTTTGCAAACACATTCTTTTTTTATTTTAACAAAAATATATCTGGCAACTCTATATCAATTTCATTTATGTCTGCCTCTGGTTCCAACAATAGTATCTGCCCAGCTGAATTTTGAGCTTCCTTGGGATAAATGATGTACTTTTTAATTTTTTTTCAAATTTTTCCTTTTGGAATTGGAAAGCCTAAACTATGCCTGTCTCAACATTACACTTTGAAAGATAACTCACTTTTTACTCTCAATCCACAGATGAGATAAAATTTTGTCCCAGAGTGATCATACCCAAAGACTCCTATCTGATTTAGATGGTTTAATAGATAAAATTTTTAATATAGAGTTATGATTCGAGTAAATTAAGACTTTGGGGATACTGGGATGCTTTATAGGAGCATATTTTGTTGGAAAGGGACATGAATGGGGGGAGGGTTAGGGATGGGCAGACAGTAGTGGTTTGAATTAGGCACCAAAAAGTTATGTGCAACTCCTAACTCCCAGTACCTATGAATATGATTTATTTGGAAATGAGGTGTTTGCAGAAGTAATTAAGATGAGGATTTGCTGAATTGGGGTGGGCCCTAATCCAGTGGTTTATGCCTTTATAAGAGAAAAAAGTAGAAAATCTGGACACAAAGCACATTTACACACTTGGCAGAAGGCCACATGGCAACAGAAGCAGAGATTGGAATGGTGTGAGCCAAAAGATCCCCAGGATTGCCAGCAACCACCAGATGCCAGAAAAAATCGAAGAAGTATTCTTCTCTAGAGATTTCAGAAGGAGCATGGCCCTGCTGGTCTTTAATTTCAGATTTATAGTCTCCATGATTATGAGAGAATACATTTCTTTTGTTTTCATCTAACTAGTATGTGATAATTTTTTGAAGGCAGCCCTAGGAAGCTAACACAGATATGGGAAGCCCATTCAGAGCAGTCCAGTTGAAATTAGTACTGAGCAAGCATACCAGTAAAATAAGCCAACTTGAAGAGACATATGAAAATTTAAAGCACCCCTCAGGATAGCTTTCTAAATTTGGAGTACTTGAACGTGTAACCTCTTCTGTGTTTATAGCTTGTCATATTTGCTTAGAAACACAATTCAGAAAATTAATGTTACCTTTCTTAACATCAAATAATATATGAGCTGCTATATAGAACCCATTTGCATCATTGTTGGTTTGTACTTAGGACTACTAATTGCATGGTAGGTGGTAAAAAGACTGGGGCAGTGGAATTTTGGTGCAGTGTGGAGGGGCAAGAATAATAAAAGCTGATGAGAAAGGAAAGATATTCATGTACATGAAATAGAGGATTAAAAGTTGAAGGAGAACAAGGGAGGTTGAAGAGAAAACACTTACGTTATAAGCAACAGTATAGACAAAGGATGGTTAGACCTTTCATATTATTTCAGTGGGCATTAAGGAAATCAGCCTGGTTTATTGATTTTGTGCCATTTGATTTTTAATCACCAATTCAGATAACTCAGATTTCCAATTACATTTTTTGTCCTAGTGAAATGAGTTCACTATTTATAAGGGAGATAGAGAAATCATTTGATTTTATTTCTTTGTCCATATTTAATATTTCCTATATACATAATACCTATTAATATTTAATATGGATCAATTCAGTTTTAAATATAAACATAGGCACTTATAGGTTTAAAATATCTGATTTTATGAATATGTGTAAATATGTCAATTTTTGAACCAGTCTTGAGTTTTCTTATATGATTTCACCTTTTACTCTGTAAATATGTACCTGCAAAACGTAGTATAGAGTGGAAGAAATTTTGTGGATCTATGGATACATACTGCTAAGTATAAAGATAATATTTTAGCAAGGTAGATGGTTTCCCTAAAGAGCTAACTCTAAGAAATTCTTGCAAAAGTAATCTGAGACATTTGAATAATGGCTATATACTTTTCATCTTATCTTGTGCTGAGTAAATTCTTAGTGATTCTTCTGTATTTCTTAATAACTTCATAAATCTTGCAAATGGCAACACTATAAGATACTATAGAGATTTTATTTGTGAATATTGAAGTGGGGCCTTTTCTTCTAAATATTGTGAAAAAAAGAGAAAAGTAATAGTTCTTTAAAGGAAAATGCATTATTAAATAAGTTTGCTAAATTACATATGGTATTAACTATTTGAATAGTTGAGAATTCTTTAAGGAATAGCAAATGACTAGATAATGTGAGATTTGATAGGAAAAGATATATCAATAGTGAATGTAATGCTGTGTTTTTCCTCTATATACAACATTTTATGAGCGTTAAATTACCAAACACTAGTTTCTTCCCTGTCACATTGATTTGTTAATATAATAGCACTTTGGTTTTTTAAAAAATTAAACATACAGCCAGGTGTGGTGGTGCACACTTGTAACCCCAGTACTTGGGAGGCTGAGACATCCCAATTGCAGGTTTGAGGCCAGCCTCAACTACTTAGTGAGGGCCACAGAAACTTAGTGAGACCCTGTTTCAAAATAAAGAATAAAATATACGACTGGGGGTGTAGCTCAGAGATAGAATGCCCCTGGGTTCAATCCCCAGTACCACAAAAAAAAAATTAAACATACTATGTTCTTTTAAGGTTTATCTAATTAATAATTGGAAAGCAATAACATATATGGCATTTAAAATCTTTAACTAGATGAATGATAGTGAAATTTAATTAACCTCTTTAATTACAGGAGATATTAACTGTGTCTCCTTGTGGCAAATGAATTGTCTTTCACATATAAACATTACAGAACAAAAAGATGAAGAAATTTTGGTCTTAAAGTCGCTTTGATACGGACATTATGAAGGAACACCTGTATTACCTAGTATTTGATCACTGGAATTAACATTGGGCCACCTAATAATTGTTACCAATTTTGTTTTCCTTTACATGCTTTTTCTAAATATTACATTTAAAATAATTAAGTAGAAACTGAATCTCTAAAGAACAAATTCCACACAAACCATATTGTAGCATCCATCATCCCTCCCTTTGAAAATACATCCAAATGATTCAGCGTGAATCTTAAATGAATAGGATGTTTGTCACAGCCCGTAGAAAGATAACATCCTCCACTGTGCTATTCATACTTCCTTACCATCACATTCAACGGACAACTTAAAAAGGAAGCTTAAGGTATTGGCAAGCTAATAAAAAATATTATTATTGAGCATCTTTTTCAGTCCAATTTGGTTCTGGAAGGATACAATAATAAATGAAAAAGAGAACATTACAGCCGGGCGTGGTGGCGCACACTTGTAATCCCAGTACTTTGGGAGGCGGACACCAGAGGATCCGGGTTCGCGGCCAGCCTCAGCTCATTCTCTCTCTCTCTCTCTCTCTCTACTTAGTGAGGCCCTCCGCAACTTCGTGAGACCTGATTTCAAAATAAAGTATAAAAAATAGGGCCGGGGGTGTAGCGTGGGGGTAGAACGCCCCTGGGTTCAATCCCTGGAGCCGCAAAAAAAAAAAAAGAAAGAAAAAAAAGAAAAAGAGAGCATTACTAATGGATGTAATGTATGTAAAACCAAAGACAGGTTGCAAGCAGTGGAATAAAAACAATCTATGTTTTCAAAATATACCATTTTCTGCTTTTAGAAAGTAGACGGTAGAAGAGTGAAAACAAAAAAAAGTGAAAGGTGGGGGAGCAATGAGGAGCCTTTTGTAAGTGTCTATTTTAGGGTAAAGTGTAGTCTGAGGGCCAACAACATCAGTATCATCTGAAAATTTGCTAGAAATTCAAATTTTCAACCCGATCTCTTCTCCCACATTTGCATCAATCTGTTTTAACAAGATGACTATGTGATTCTGATGTCCACTTGGTTTTGAAAGCCACTGTTTGAACACAGGAATAACGTCTTGTTATTTGAACAAGTATTTGTTGAGCATTTGCTATGTGCTGGCCATGTTCCTGCGCACAAGACCTAGCAGAAAACAAAACAAAGTTCCTGTTCTCATTCTGCTTATGTACTTTAATACTAGAAGTCTTAGAAAACGAGCTTCATGGCTCACCCTTTTTTTTTTTTTTTTTTTTTGCGGTACCGGGGATTGAACCCAGGGACGTTCTACCTCCGCGCTA
>PVJS01016861.1:0-36925 GCA_004027185.1 Glis glis
GGGGAGGGCAAGAAAGAAGTGAATTAATGGAATTACTATCATAAACAATATGTACATGTGAAAATATACCAACATCATTCTTGGTACTTCATATGGGTGGGGGGAGGCAGGGGGGCACTAAGAGCTGTGTGCATATATGTTAACATCAAATAGATATTCATTGCAATGTAAGACTCCAATGCACCAATAAAAGCACGTTAAAAAAATAAAATAAAATGACTCATAAGAAGGAGAGGGTTAGCAGAATGGAATTAGAAGGGAAATACACCAAGAAATGTTTGCATTATATGAATGTATCATGTTGAATCTCACTAAAATGTATAATTATACCAATAAAATTCTTTAAAAATATTCATAAAATTAAATAATAATAGGATGTCATTCATTTTTTTTCTGTTTCAGGACATTTTATTTATTTATTTATTTTGCAGTACTGGAGATTGAACGCAGGGGCATTCTACCACCACGCTACACCCCCGGCCCTATTTTTTTTTTATACTTTATTTTGAAACCGGGTCTCACGAAGTCACGGAGGGCCTCACTAAGTAGAGAGAGAGAGAGACAGGGAGAGAGAGACAGGAAGAGAGAGAGAGAGAGAAAGAGAGAAAGGGAGAGAGAGAGAGAGAGAGAGAGAGAGAGCTGAGGCTGGCCGTGAACCCGGATCCTCTGGTCTCCACCTCCCAAAGTATTGGGATTACAAGCGTGCGCCACCACGCCCAGCTGTTTGAGGACATTTTAAATTGGTCTTATCCTGAGCACTAATGTGACAATATATTTCCATGTATTAACTGCACATATGTATTTTGACTTGACAATTTATTTCTTGAAATGGAGTCTGAAAATATAAAAGGAAAAAATTCTCCTTCCTGAAATAAAAAAGTCAGATATCTGAAAAAAATCAAAGAAGTGTTTTTATTTTCCAAAGTATTTAATGACCTCCAACAATACAGGAACTTCATCAAAAATCACCTTTTGAAAATTACAGATGAGCAAAGCAGGACTATAGTAAAAAATGTAAAAGTGACATTAGTGAAACCCAGAATAAAAATCAGATTTACTTTTTGCTGCCTATTTTGTTGGTTTTTATGCTAGAATTCTGGCATTCCACTTCAGATACTTATTTCTTTCTTTTCCCTTCTCTTTTCTTTTCTTTTTGTACTGGGGATTAAACCCAGGGACATTCTATCTCTGAGCTATACCCTCAAGCCCTTTTTATTTTTATTTTGAAACAGAGTCTTGTTAAGTTGCTGAGGGCCTTGTTTAGTTGCTGAGGCTGGCCTTGAACCAGTGATCCTCCTGTCTCAGCCTCCAAGTACTTGGATTACAAGCATGTACCACTACACCCAGCTCACTTCAGATATGTCTTCTAGCTGTTTCATTCAACATTTAATTTTCTTTCAATGAATATTAATTAATTAGTGGGAAAATACCAATATGTTTCCAAGTGTACACTAAAGTCACATAGAAGGTTATGTTCCTAAGAAACATTCTCCAAATGAAATGATAGGTCAAATTTTATATTTTAATATAGAAACAATGTTATAATAGGATACCAGATTTTTAAATCAAAGGCTGAATGCCTGTTTTTGAAGAAAGAATCCCTACAACATAGTATATAAAACTTTCTACTTTCTCAGCATAATTTTAGTTATTTGCAACCTTTTTCTGCTTATTCTACCTTTCTTTGCTTGGTCATATTGATACTGGGTCTGTTAACTATAGTCCTAGTGAATAAAATTGTTTCAGACAACGTATATGTCCTGAATAATAAGAAAGACATTGACTCCAAAGTCAAAGGAACCAGGAAAAGTAATGATTTATATTTTATATCTAGCTGTGCTGACTGATGGGAAATGTATAGTGATAAAAAGGAGGTGAAATAGAATCCTTTGATCAGTTTTCAGAAAGCCACCAACTTGCCCTAACTCTCACCTAAGGTTTTTTTTTTTTTTTTTTTTTTTTTTTTTTCCAAAAGCTTCTCAAAGAAGTTACTTTGAATTCTGGGAAGGGTGCTTTTTGACTGTTCTGGAGAGTCAAAGACAGGCTATGAATTACAGTAATAGGCAGCAATGTTACTAGCAATATTGTTAGAGTTTTGCCCTGCTTTATATTTCACATATTTTTTCATTTGGCCTTCTGTAGTATAAATTTGTAACTGGAAAGGGACTTGGGTCCTTTTATAGAAAGACTTATATTAGAGAGTATTTGCCTCAGAAACAAGTTTTGAAAGTTATAGTTGCTTTGGGAACCATTGATTGAAATATTCTTTTGCTATTGAACTAAAATATTAATTGGACACTAAAGGGGAAGCATCTTATGTCTTCCTTGAGCTGAGATTGGGAGGAAAGAGAGATAGTAGTTCAGAAAATGCAGATAATATATACCCTTCTAGTAATGTTAGGTGTTTATTTTATAGGTAGAATTAAATTTGACCACAAACTGCCTCCAGCACCCAGGTCTCTACTTCAGAGGGAGTGTAAGGAGAGGCTTATTCTGCTGACATAAATTAGACTTTATTAAAAGTTCTGACAGAAACATCACCTATTAATCTGGTAAAGAAGATTATCATCTTTAGGACTATTTCCTTCTTTAGTTTTTATGCTAATTAATCTTTCGTGTGTGTGTGTGTGTGTGTGTGTGTGTGTGTGTGTGTGTGTATGTGTATGTGTGTGTTAATAGGGATGAAAGCCAGGGACCTTCTACCTCCAAGTTTTGCTCCCAGCCCTATTTAATTTTTTATTTGGAAACAGAGTCTTGGTAAATTGCTGAGGCTAGCTTTGAAACTGTGATCCTCCCATCTCTGCCTCCCAAGTACTGGGATTACAGGCATGCACCACCACGCCCAACTTAATCTTTCCTTTTTTGAGATAGAAATAAAAACAAATATGCTCATTTATCCCTCAAGGACTAGATTAATGACAAATTATTAAAAATGATTATAAGTTTTGAAACAGGACATCTATGGTAACTTTGAGAAAAGCATTGAGAAGAAAATTAATTTCTGAATACCAAAATTCCAAACTTGAGTTTCAAAAGTGCCAGCAATGTTTCAAAAACTTCTACATGTTGAAGTTTTGAGGCTTTAATAATTTAATCTTGAGGCTGGCTCTTTGTGTGTGTGTGTGGGGGGGTAGGGATACAGGGAATTGAGTCCAAGGGCATTTTACCACTGAGCTACACTCCCAGACTAAATTTTAATTTTTTTTGTTTGTTTTGAGACAGGGTCTGGCTAAGTTGTTGAGGCTGGCCTCCAACCTGTGATCCTCCTGTCTCAGCCTCCCCAAGTACTGGGATAATAGGCATGCCTCACCACATCCAGTGAATCAGACTAATTTCTTATGAGATAACCAGTGATGTGCACTGGATTAATTATCTTGGAGTCTAGAATTATGTTTACAAAACAAATTTCCAGTCAGAAAAGAGGAGAGACCAATTAGCACTGACTGGCCATAGGAAAACACAATGTTTTGATTTACAACAATCACAATACCTGTGTCAAATAAAGACCCATTCTCAATATCACAGCTTTAGAGACTTTGGGTGCCTAGTTAACAGTGTGTCTGGGTATGACCCTAACCTGACACATGGCAGAGGGAGGGTTTTGGGTGCCAGTGCCAGGAGCAAAAGGTACAGAAAGTGGGCTGGGAGCAAAGGAAAAGAGGAGACACAGTCACTACTTTTTTTCAAAATAGTATTTTTGGCAATGTAGATACTGTATTAGTATAGTTTGCTAGACTATCTGCCATATCTTGTTATTGTGTGTAACTTGTAATATGATATAAAACATATTGGATTAACTGATGAAAATAATATCTTTATGGACAAATGGACATACTTCTGTGGTGAGTAACAGAGGCTCCATTTCCATAGAATGCTTCCTGGCGTCAGATACTTAATGTGCTTTTACTATAGTTTTATCAAATGAAATTGAAAGTGTCTAATAGACTTGAATAATGCCAAAGATATAAGACTATAATAATTTTTAAATGTTATAAATGTTTATTATATAGGTAAGCATATTATATCTAATTGTTGTTTCCGTACTTAATTATACTTAGTAACAATGTTTTACCCTTACTGTGATGATAGCAGCTGGACCGTAGAATGCTTTGATAATTTAATCTAAACTAAGAAAATTCTTAGTCTTTCACATGCATGCATGTGTATAGCAGTACTCCTCTAGTAAAAACCACTAGAACTTTCAAAAAAAGTATTAAGAAACAAAGATCTCATGCCGGGCATGGTGGCACACGCTTGTAATCCCAGTACTTGGGAGGCTGAGACAGGAGGATCCGGGTTTGTGGCCAGCCTCAGCTACTTAGTGAGGCCCTCTGCAACTTAGTGAGACCCTGTTTCAAAATAAAGAATAAAAAATAGGGTTGGGGGTGTAGCCCGGAGGTAGAATGCCCCTGGGTTCCATCCCCAGTACTGAAAAAAAAAAAAAGAAACAAAGATCTCGATGAACATATCATTGGTATTTTAAAGTTTGAAGTATTATTTTTTCTTCACATATTTGAATTTTGTTTAAATAATACTTAGAAATGGTATCTAACTGCATTCTAGGTAATGAATAAAACTGTTATTTTCCAGACTAATTATAAGTGTTTGACAGGAATAGAGCAGGTCAGTAGAATTATTGGTTTATGTTGAGTTGCCTAAACCTGTAAACTCAGGAGCCAGAGCAAATTCTTAACCAGCTAAATTCCTCAGGCTCCACTGAGAGCACGCACATCCTCCCAGGAGTATCTCATTCTAGCTGGTGTGCTGCTTACAAACCAGACGACTTGTCAGAGAGATGAGCCATGAATTCCAGTGATGGAAACTGATAGGCATCTACTGAAACCCTTTATGCCCAAGACAGGAATCAGATGAATGGAAAGAAATAAAAGTTCCTCCAAGTAATTGTTTTATGTAAAATGGCATTGTGTATGACTTCAAAATCCATCTAAAGGCAATCAGCACATGTGGATAAGAAAGTAAATTTACAGCCGGGCGTGGTGGCACACACTTGTAATCCCAGTACTTGGGAGGTAGAGACCAGAGGACCCTGGTTCGCGGCCAGCCTCAGCTACTTAGTGAGGCCCTCTGCAACTTCGTGAGACCCAGTTTCACAATAAAGTATAAAAAATAGGGCCGGGGGTGTAGCGCGGAGGTAGAGTGCCCCTGGGTTCAATCCCTGGTACCGCAAAAAAAACCTAAACTTACTCATATATTCATTAAGAAATATATAAAATATATTTCTTATTATATTATATATATAATTTCAAATATTAGTTAAGGAGACACTTAGAAGCCAGAATTAAATCTTTTCCTAGTGACAGTGTAGACAGCTAGGTGTACAGAGCTGAAGTATGTGTTAGAATTCCAGTTCTACCTCCTACTTTCTGTCATCTTCTATAAGATAGTCATAGAGATAGTATCTACCTGATAGGTTTGTTAGAACAACCCCTGCCCCATCAAAAGTACCATGTCACACTATAATATTATGCCCAGAGGTCTGAGAGGAAAAACAATGAAATAAGGGATACTAAGTAGCATATGGAGAAATATCAGCTGTTCTCAGTGAGACCTCATTTCAAATCTCAGGTAATGTACAAGTTGGGTGCCCTCAAGCATGCTATTAACCTCTCAGAGCCTCAATTTCCTTATTTTAAAAATTGTGTTGATGGTCCTTAAGTTGTAAGATAAGAGGTAGATGGAAAGCTACTACCTATGATGGGTTTTTAGTATTAGAGTACCTTTACCCACAATGCTAGAGCTAGTCTTTTTTCACCTATTTTTGTGACTAATAACATTTGTTCTGTGCACTTCTTTTAGGGTGACAATGGTTTATGTGGTGATCCAGGCTTACCTGGTCAAAAGGTAAAGAGTTTTGAATTGCTTTATATGCACTAAGAATTTTAACATCTTGACAATTGCATTTGTTATAAAATATAGTAGAGACTCAGAAAATGTATTTGATAAAATTGAATTCAGAGTTAATGACCAGTCTGTCCAAAGAGGACCCATGGAAACAATTCTTCTCAAAGAGGCCACTGTAGGAGAGAGTTTATCAAAGGGCTCGAACAGCATCCTTCCCCAGAGAGGACAACAGAAGTGCTTTCTGGGCCCTGGAAGTATAGACAGCTGCTATGGAAGCATTTGCACTGTTATTAGAGTCTAAAATGTACTGTGGAACAATTTTTGCTGCCTTTGACTTGATATGGCTATTTCTTAATTTTTTGTATATCCCATGTTGAGCTAAAGATAATAGTTACAATGACATAAAATATTAAATATGACAAAGGTGTTACAGACAACTAATCTCTTCCAAAAATATCTTTCAGAATGAAAAACTCATGATAAGTTTTTCACTGGGCAGGCTACTTCTTCCTGTCCTTAGCATCTTGCTAATAAGGAGAACTTCCTTTGTATCATTTTACTGTCCAGGGACTGCTTTCTCTCTCTGGGAAAGAGAGTGATTATATTTGACCAGCATTACTGGAAGCACAGAGACTGGTATATTCTGCTTTCCTGGAGGAATATAGGGAGTTACTTCAGGTGGGGCCAGCTGTCATGATACAATCCAGATAATCCCTCCACGGGGGAGAGCTTTATCGATGCAATATTAGATGCCTGCCAAAGCCAAGCATATCATTTCTATGTTCTGGAGAAGTTTTGCAGGTTTTAGCAACAAGATATTAGAAGTTACTATGTATCTAGGTTTTGCTCTATAGCTGCAGATATCATTTTAAAAGATAAGCATTTATTTATAGTAACAACTTTTAAAACCCTTCCTTCCCTGACCCAGTAAAGATAATAAGACTGAACTGGCAGTGATGCAATGGCAAGCATCTGAATTTCTTCACAGCAGTCCTAGATAAAACCCATTGATACAGCATGTGCTGCATCTGTGAGTCAAGTTGCAAGCCAAGGGATGTGCAGATTTATCTGCTGGGAAATAGTTTTGGACTTTCCAGCAGCTGTTAGTGGTGTCTGCCTCATGCTGACATTGTGGCTGATGGACTGGAGGCGCTTAGCAGATTCAGTGTCAGCTTGAATTAACAGATCAAGTTAAAGTCTGTATTTTAGGAAAAATGATGGGAAAAAGGTAGGCCTTATATTCAGTGGCCAAAACAAATACCTACTAACTAAACTATTTTCTTTCCTGGTAATTTTTTTGAGAGTAGATGAAACAAAAATAATCATATATGTATGTATACACTACATGTATTTGTGTGTGTACATGTATAAAATAATACATTAACAAATGTATTTTATATATAGTATATATGTATAGTAAAAGTTGGCATTCATAAATGAATGTTCATCTATGAATATTTTAATATGGATTTTAATTATGATAGCATCACCTTGTTGAGGCATTACAGGACGAATTAGAGATGAGAAAGCCTTCATCCTGTCTCTGTACTCAGGGGATGCTTGCTGAATGCTTCTTGTGTCGAAGCCCTCCATGAGTGGAGGGGTGCTCATTACCCTTCCCCACAATCACTGCTGGCTAGGATGTCATGAGTGCCTTGACATGTAGGAGACGCTCAATGAGTGTTTGTTGAATATATGAAGACAGTGTCAGTAATCAATATCTATAACAAATTAAGTGGGAAAGTAAGCTCATCAGATCAAAGAGGATTTAGTTGAAGAGAAGGGTACTCATAGCTTTCAGAATAAATATGATGACTGTGAGCCAGCCTATGACTACTGATCCTCTTTCTGTGGCAGAGAGGAGGGAGAGAATGGTGCTGGTGTCAGAGCTGGAGCCAGAACTCCAAGGTTCAAACCTGAGCTCATTCATCATGAAACTCTCACTGGAACAAAATAGGCTGGGAATCAGCTTTCTGAAGAGTCTGTTTCTCATGGATCTAGTGCAATAAATGGCAATAATAAGAATGACTAACATAGTCTGCATGGGGTACTATGCTGATATATCCAATTCTTTTTTCATACATATATGCTTTTATTGGTGTATTGTAGTCTCACATTATAATATAGTTCAGAGTGATGGGGACATGCATGCATACAGCACTTGGTGAGCTTCCCCCCTCCCCCGCCTGGTTCCCTCCCCAGTACCTCCCTTCTCCATACATGATATTGAGATTGGCATTGGTATTCTCACATATATGCATAATGTCAATGGAAGGGTTTCCTTCATTAATCCCCCCCCCACTGCCACCCTCTCCTACACCACCTCCTTTGCCCCGCTGAGGTTTCTCCTCCATTATCTAAAGTTAAACAAATCAATGAGGAAGGTACTACTATCATGCCTATTTTATACATGAGAAAATTCAGGCTTATGAAGAATCAATTGCCTTGGAAGTAGTGAAGCTGCTAGAAAATTGTTCCTTTAGAATATAGGAACACTTGTATTTTGTGTTACTTAATATTGGCTTAGAGCTTACATACTAGGAATGGTTATTTAAAAGTATTGATTTTTTTATTGTTATAAACATTATTATAAAAATTATATGTGTTATAAGTGTTGTTCCTCTTTTTATACACATTTCTCTTTTATAGGGAGAGCAAGGTTTGGAAGGCAGCAAAGGAGAAATTGGTAAAAAGGTAAATCTCAATTTATGCATTTGTAAAGATAAAAAGTGTTTTTGAAAATATTTTTAAATGTAGTAACTAACTTCTTTGTGTATTCTGTATAAACAGTTCAATAATTTTACAGAAATAACTAAAATATTGCTTCCAATTAAGGTAGACTTAACATATTGGTGATTGTCAGAAATCTTTCTAAACTTTTAGATGGTAGATATTTCTAGTTAAATTCATTCTATTAATATTTAAGTGATTCAAAGATTTACTAAGCATTATATTTTTTCATTATGATGTCATGGATCCTCCATGGGTCCAAGGGCAGATCCTCTAACCTAAGTTCTGGCATCTCAAGTCACTGCCTTAAAAAACTAAATTTCAGGTGGTTAATTTTGCATTTAAGAAACTATTTTACTTATTAATAAATTACCAAAGTCATTTGATAGTTTTTAAAAATATTTTGGCAATCAATGTCTTACAACTATATACCTTTTTGTTGAAAGTGTCAAGAATACAAGTGCCTGGTTTCCCTTTAGATGATCATTTGAATCCTTTTGCATTTCAAATATCTAGTTTTTTTAAATACGGAAACAATACCATTCCTTTGTTTCAAAATGCTCATATACATCCAATTCCATATAATTGGACAGCCAGAAGGAGGACTAGAAAGAGAGAGAGATAATCTCAAATTAGACTGTATTGCCTGTATTTAGCTTTCTTGGCAGCAATCAGTTATTTGCTTCTTCAATAAGTATTTATAGAGACAATGCACATCTCTTACAATTAGAAGACAAATTATACATGTTGTAAACTACATGATAATTACTTTTCCTCATTGAACTGTGAGGGAGAAAAAAAAGATAGCCATATCATAACCATGTAATTGAGGAAAATTCCATTCAAGTATAACTATTTTTAAAGTGGCTCTCTTTTCTTAGAAATCTTTTGAACATTTTTGCTTTATAATAATAGTCATTGAGCTCACCAAGTACTGTGTACTTCTATGTCCTTATCACTCTGAGCTACATAGCAATGTGAGATTACTATGCACCAGTAAAAGTATTTAAAAATAACAGTTATTGTAAGGCCATGCCTTTAAACAAATATTTTCTTTATGCATATTTTTAATTTATTAGTGAGATTTTACTGTGAGAATAAGTTAGACTCAACAAGGACACATCTAGTCTCTGTAGTTTAGTCACCAACACATTAAAATCTCAGTGGTCATATACATAGTTAGTGTTGCTTGGTAATGAGTGGATTCTTACAGGCTATGAGATATAGAAAAAAAACATTTGTTGCATTTTGCTTCAAATATTTCCCTTCTGGTTCCTCTTATCTATTAACTATTGTATTCACAGCCAATTTCACCATGAAAATATTTATGAAGAATGATTGAAAGATATCAGAAATAAAGCATCAAACAGAAAAGAAAATACCTTTAATGAGAATTATAATTCCAGTGATTTATAGCCAGATGTAAGATTCCTGTAATGACATTTATGTTAAAAATATATCCTGTATTGATTATTATTTATTATATATTAAACTTTTATGCCTTTTCAGTATTACATGCTAGAAAATACATGTATTATGACCCATGTATTTTTCCATAAGATAAATTATTGAGGCCCAGTGGTCGACTTTTGTTTTTAGACTAGAGTTAAATAAGAACAGTCTGTGAGACACTCACTTTGGCGTAATAACAGCATGAGAGTCTTGGATATTGTTTCCTGAGCAAAGTCATTCGATCTAATTTGATTTCCAATTTCTTGTGGAAAACAGTATATAATTATAAAATGGCCCACCTTTCTTTTAAAATTACCTTATTATGCTCTTTACTGCATTTAAAATTTGGCAGTTTTGAGTCAAAAAATTTACTTGTAAGATAAAGTAATTCAGAAAGTTGTTACTGGAAGCTGGGCGTGGTGGCGCACGCTTGTAATCCCAGTACTTTGGGAGGCGGAGACCGGAGGATCCGGGTTTGCGGCCAGCCTCAGCTGTCTGTCTGTCTCTCTCTCTCTCTCTCTCTCCCTGTCTCTTTCACTCTCTCTACTTAGTGAGGCCCTCCGCAACTTCGTGAGACCCGGTTTCAAAATAAAGGATAAAAAAATAGGGCTGGGGGTGTAGCTCGGAGGTAGAATGCCCCTGGGTTCAATCCCCGGTACCGCAAAAAAAAACCAGAAAGTTGTTACTGGTCAGGAATGTTATATCTACCAAATAATTCAGGAAGTTATTCTGGCCAGGGATATCAGATCTACCAACATGTCATACCTATCAACATATAACACATGGTTACTGGTCAAAAAGTAGAAACTATACCAACTTTGAAAGATAAAATACTGTGTGATGATTTCCAGGTGATATTTCTATAATCCAGTGGAAACCAAGTAGAGAAATCTGTTATTTCCCATTGTGGATAGAAAACTAGCTGTCAGGCTAACTTTACACTGACCAAGTGGTTCTTCAAAAAGTCAAATATAGAAAACTGAAGATGGTGACTGAGGGAGACACCACATTGCAATCTCTCTGAAACATGGATCTCAATCGCTGTGAAAGCAGCTTTTTGACAAGAGAAGAAAAACAACGAACAACTGAACTAAATAATGAAAAATTTGAAACATGATGGAATCAAAGCCATAAGACAAAATAGAGGACAGTAAAAAGCTCTAAGCGCCTTACCTAGGGAAGGGCCGTGGCACCATCTTGGCCAGAATGTGCTGGCGGCTACTGGCACTGCAGGTTCCACACACCTCCAACAAAGAAGCAATGAACTGTTGTAAATCCAGCAACCACAGATCATTAGCAATGGAAGTGAGCAGCAAATCGCTCCACGCTGGACAGAGGCCCAAATGGCGGTGACAGTGGAAGCGGCAGTAGCACCATCTTGGTCAGACCGTGCCAGCTGCTACAGGCATTGCGGCTTCTGCAGGCCACCAACAAAGAAGCCAGCGAACTGTTGTAAAACCAGTAACCTCAGATCATCAACAACGAAAGCGAGCAGCAATTCACTTCATGCTTGAGAGAGACCTGAATGTCCGGAAGCTTGACCAGAACCTGTGGCAGCGCAGCTGAGCCTACCCCTCCCAGAGATTAAGAGCAGTGCTCAATGAAACCGTAAGTCAATGAGCTGCCCCATAGGGAGACCACCCAGTGTGGCCAAAGGGACTCGCGTGGCAAGCAATAGATTCATGGGGTCTGAGACTTTGTGGATTACCCATGTGGAGGTGGGAGTGGGGTCTGCTGTAAGATATAGTAGACACGCAGATAAACAGACAACCCCTGGCGATATTCAGGTAGGATAGACCTACAGCCTGCAAGTGGCAGCACCCTTGCAGGGTTCCTGGGGATCGCCATGGGAAACACAGTCTTGGTACCTGGGGAAAAATTAGACTAACCTAGTCTTCTCTGTGGAATACACAGATTTCCATGTTGGCAAACAGTCAGGTCAAAGCGACATCTGCCGCTTCTGTAGGCAAAGAGAGACACAAGCCCAGGGTCCCATGCTGGTGACACTCGCCATATGTGTAGACAGAGACAGACATAGGAACAGCCCCAGTGGAGAATGTGGAGACCGACATTTGCACTGAGAGGGGCACTAGTGGCACTGGGCGCCTGAACAGGCAGTGAGAGGTGCCAGGCAAGGGTCCTAATCACTGAAGGATACCAAGAATTGGGCCTGCAAATGGACATTATACCAAGCAAATGAGAATAACCATTCAGTAAATGCTATTCATATTTAAGGCTCACCTAGTAGCAACTATCTACCTCCAGAATAAGATACTATAAAGGAAGAGAGATTAGACATAGGAAACCTACAGAGTGAGAGAGAGCTACCAAAAGCAACAAAGATATAAACTTAAGAAACCTGAAATCATTAGAAGGAAGAATAGCAAAAAAAAAAAAAAATGAGCTCTCCCAACTCCACAACAACAGAACCTGCCAACACAGAAGTACAAATATTGCCAGAAGGACAGTTCAGAACTTTAATAGTAGAAATGATACAGGATTTCCAAAAAGAATTCAGATAAAGCCTGAAAGTAATGAAGGATCAAATAAACAAAGAATCTGACACCATGAACATGAATCAAAAAGATCTGAAGGAAGTGAAGGATGCAATAATTGAAATGAAGGCATCAATACAAACTATCAACAATAGACTAGACAACATGGAAAACAAAATCTCACTCTTAGAAGATGATATCTCCAAAAATGAATGCATAGTATATAATTTAGAAAAAACAATTTGACACCATGAATTGGACATTGAAGAGATCTTGGCCAATCTTAAAAGAGCAAACCTAGGAATAATAGGCATAGAAGAGGGAAGAGAAGCTGAAACCAAAGGAATCAATAATCTTTTCAGAGAAATAATATTAGAAAGTTTTCCAAACATAGAAAAAGAGGTTGACACACAGGTACAGGGAACATATAGAAGCTCTAATAGACAAGATCAGAGAAGAGACTCACCACGCCACATAATAATCAAACTGATGAATGTGGAGGCCAAGGAGAGAATCTAAAAGGCAATGAGAGTAAAAGACCAAGGAACATTCAGAGGCAAACCAATAAGAATCACTCCCGACTTTTCAAACCAAGTCACAAAAGCCAGGAGGGCCTGGAGTGCCATATTCCAAACTCTGAAAGAAAACAACTTTCAAGCGGCTGCAGCAGCGCCATGTTGGCAGGACCTTACTGGCAGCTACCAGTATTGTGGCTTCCACACAAGACCAATGGAGACACCAGCGACCAGTTGTGAACCCAGAAATTGCAGAAGTGAAGGCGAGCAGCGACTCACTCCACACACAACACAGACCCGAACAGCTGCATCGGCAGAAATGGCAGCAGCACCATTTTGGTAGACCACACCGGCGGCTACTGGCATTGCAGCTTTTGCAGGCCACCAACAAAGAAGCCAGGGACCTGTTGTAAAATCAGCACTGCAGAGCAGCAGCGACAAAAGTGAGCAGCAGTTCGATCTAGGCTTGGCAGAGTCCCCAGTGCCTGGAGGTCTGACCAGACCCTGTGGCAGTGACGGAGCCCACCCCCTCCCTGAATGATTAAGATCAGCACACAATGTGACCGTAAGTCAATGAGCCACCCCAGGGGACGACCATCCAGTGCAGCCACAGGGACTCGTGGGGTCTGAGACTGTGCGGATTGTCCCGGCAGAGGTGGCAGTGGGGTCTACTGTGGGACACGGTAGATGCGTGGATAAGCAGACAGTACTTTGTGACATTTGGGTGGGACAGACATGCAGCCCGCAGGTTGCAGCACCCTTATAGAATCCCCAGGGATCGCCACAGGACATACGGTTGTGGTACCTGGGGAAAATTGGACCAAACCAGCCTTTGCTGTGGAAAACGTGGTGTGCCAGGTTTGCACAGAATTGGGTCAAAGCGACATCTGCTGCTTCTGTAGGCAAAGAGAGACACAAGCCCAGGCCCCCTACTGGTGACACCTGTCATAGGTGTAGACAGAGAGAGACATAGGGACAGCCCAAGTGGAGAACGTGGAGATGCACGCTTGCAGTGAGAGGGGCAATAGCGGCACTGGTCGCCTGAACAGGTGGTGAGAGGCACCAGGAAAGGGTCCCAATCACTTTAGGAGACTAAAAATTGGGCCTGCAAATGAACATTATACTGAGCAAGTGAGAAAAACCATTCAGTAAAGTCTATTCACCTTTAAGGCTCACCTAGTAGCAACTATCTACCCACAGAATAGGAAGCTATAAAAGGAGAGAGATGAGACACAGGAAAACTACAGAGTGAGAGAGAGGGAGAGAGAGCTACCAAAAGCAAAAAAGGTATAAACATAAGAAACCTGAAAGCATGAAAAGGAAGAATAGCAAAAAACAATGAGTTCCCACAACCCCACAACCACAGAACCTGCCAGCACAGAACTGCAAAGAGAGCCAGAAGGACAATTCAGAACTTTAATAGTAGAAATGATACAGGATTTCCAAAAAGAATTCAGATAAAGCCTGAAAGTATTGAAGGATCAAATAAACAAAGAATCTGACAACCTGAACAGGAATCAAAAGGAAGCTCTGAAGGAAGTGAAGGATGCAATAATGGAAATGAAGGCATCAATACAGACCATCAACAATAGACTAGACCACATGGAAAACAGAATATCGCTCTTAGAAGATGACCTCTCTAAAAATGAACGCATAGTAAAAAAAACTAGAAAAAACAATTCGACAGCATGAATTGGACATTGAAGAGATCTCAGACAGTCTTAAAAGAGCAAACATAAGAATAATAGGTGTAGAAGAGGGAATAGAAGCTGAAGCCAAAGGAATCAATAATCTATTCAGAGAAGTAATAGAAAATTTTCCAAACATAGAAAGAGAGGTTGATACACAGGTACAGGGAACATATAGACCCCCAATAGACAGGATCAGAGAAGAGGTTCACCATGCCACATAATAATCAAACTGACTAATGTAGAGGCCAAGGAGAGAATCATAAAGGCAGCGAGAGTAAAAGAGCAAGTAACATGCAGAGGCAAACCAATAAGAATCACTCCCGACCTTCCAAACCAAGACATGAAAGCCAGGAGGGCCTGGAGCAATATAATCCACACTCTGGAAGAAAATAATTTCCAGCCAAAATTTATCTACCCAGCAAAGATATCTATCAAATTTGATGGGGAAATAAAAACCTTCCATGACAAACAGAAGCTGAAAGACTTTATGTCTTCCAAACCAGCACTAGAGAAAATACTCAAAGAGATTAATTACAAAGAAGAATTAATAAGGAAATACCAGAACCAGAGAAACAGTGATTTCCATCAAACAAACAACTATGCAAAGAACAAACATGACCTCAAATAGAAATTAAATCTCAAAATGTTAGGAATTAAAACCCATCTCTCCATAGTCACACTGAATACAAATAGCCTCAACTCCCCAATCAAAAGACATAAGGTGGCAAAATGGATTAAAAATCATAATCCATCTATATGCTGCCTGCAAGAAACACACCTTACAAGTAAAGATATGCACAAACTAAAAGTGAAGGGATGGAGCAAGGTAATCCATGCTAACGGAACTGGAAAACAAGCAGGAGTAGCAATTATGATGTCAGAAAAATTAGACTTCAAAACTAAACTTATCAGAAGAGAAAAATGAGGTCATTTCTTACTGGTAAAAGGAACAATCCAGCAAGAGGATATAACAATAGTCAACATTTATTCCCCAAACATAGGTGCAGACACTTTCATAAAAGAAATTCTTCGTGACACTAAATCACACATAGATCCCAATACAATAATATTGGGAGACTTCAACACCCCTCTCACACCACTAGATCGATCTTCAAGACAAAAGGCCAGTAAAGATGCCTCAGACGTAATGAATACCAAAAACCAAATGGACCTACTAGACACATATAGAATATTCCACCCAACTGCAGCCAAGTTCACATTTTTTTCAGCTGCTCATGGACCTTTCTCTAAAATAGACTATATCCTAGGCCACAAAGTGAGTACTAGCAAGTTCAAAAAATGTGACATTATACCCTGCATCTTCTCAAACCATAATGGAATGAAACTAGAAATCAACTATAAGAAGACCCAGAGAAACCTCATAAACACGTGGAGACTGAACACCACACTGCTGAATGAGGAATGGGTCAGAGAAGAAATAAGGGGAGAAATTAAGAAATTCCTTGAAACAAACAAAAACAGAGACACAACATATCAAAATCTCTGGGACACACCTTAAGAAGAAAATTCATAGCACTGAGTGCCCACATAAGAAAAACAGAAAATCACCAAATAAATAACCTAATGACATACCTCAAAGCCCTTGAAAAACAGGAATAGTCTAACCCAAAGCTAGTAGAAGACAGGAAATCATTAAAATCAGAGCAGAAATCAATGAAGTAGAGAATAAAAAACTACAAAAAAATCAACAAAACCAAAAGCTGGTTCCTTGAAAACAAACAAGATAGATAAACCACTAGCCAACCTAACCAAAAGAAAGAATCAACCCAAATTACTAAAATAAGAGATGAAAAAGGTGATATTACCACCGACAGTGCAGAAATCCAGAGAATTATCAGAAACTACTTTGAAAAACTATACTCCAACAAAATGGAAAACCTAGAAGAAATGGACAAATTTCTAGACACATACAACCTTCCTAAGTTGAATCAAGAAGAAATAGAAAACTTAAATCGACCAATAGCAATTAAAGAGATTGAAGCAGCAATAAAGAGCCTACCATCAAAGAAAAGCCCAGGTCCAGATTGTTTCCCAGGTGAATTTTATAAAACCTTTATAGAAGAACTAATTCCAATACTCCTCAATGTAGTCCATGAAATAGAAGGAAACGGGACTCTCCCAAATACATTCTATAAAGCCAACATCACATTGATACCAAAACCAAATAAAGACAGCTCCAGAAAACAAAACTACAGACCTATATCATTGATGAACTTAGATGCAAAACTTCTAAACAAAATACTAGCAACACGCATTCGAAACCACATCACGAAAATCATACATCATGACCAGGTCAGGTTCATCCCAGGGATGCAAGGCTGGTTCAACATATGAAAAACAATCCATGTAATCCACCACATAAACAGAACTAAAGACAAAACTCACATGATGGTTTCAATAGATGCTGAAAAAGCATTTGACAAAATCCAACACCCATTCATGATAAGAACACTGCAGAGAATTGGAATAGAAGGAACATACCACAACATCATAAAGGCAATATACAATAGGCCCACAGCCAATATCATACTGAATGGGGAAAAACTTTGAGAGTTCCCCTTAAAAACAGGAACAAGACAAGGATGTTTGCTGTCACCACTCCTTTTCAATATAGTACTTGAGACTCTAGCCAGAGCAATAAGGCAAGAGAAGGAAATAAAAGGAATACAAATAGGAAAAGAGGAACTGAAACTATCTCTATTTGCAGATGACATGATATTATACTTAGAAGATCCAGCAAACTCAACCAAAAGGCTCACAGAACTGATCAACAAATTCAGCAAAGTGTCTGGTTACAAAATCAGTCTTAAAAATCAGAAGCTTTTCTGTATGCCAACCATAAATCCACTGAAAAAGAAATCCAGAAGATATTTCCACTCATGGTATCCCCCAAAACAATAAAATACTTGGGAATAAACCTACCCAAAGAGGTAAAAGACCTCTACAAGGAAAATTTTAAGACATTGAAAAACAAAATTGAAGAAGATCTTAGAAGATGGAAAGATCTCCTATGCTCTTGGGAGGCAGAATAAATATCATCAAAATGGCCATTCTTCCAAAAGTGATCTACAGATTCAATGCAATACCCATTCAATTACCAAAGTCATTCTTCACTGACATAGAAACATCTGTCCTTAAATTCATTTGGAACAACAAAAAACCCAGAATAGCCAAAGTAGTTCTCAGCAACAAGAACCATGCAGGAGGCATCACAATACCTGACTTCAAACTATACTACAAAGCCATAGTAATAAAAACAGCATGGTATTGGCACAAAAGCAGACACATAGACCAATGGAGCAGAATAGAAGACTCCAAAACAAACCCACACACCTACAGCCAATTGATTTTTTGACAAAGGGGCTAAAACCACCCACTGGAAAAAAGATAGCCTCTTAAACAAATGGTGCTGGCAAAACTGGCTAAACATATGCAGAAAAATAGAAATAAACACCACTTTCTCACCTTGTACAAGAGTCAATTCAAGATGGATCAAAGACCTAGAAATCAGACCAGAGACCTTGCAGCTACTTGAAGAGGGCATAGGTCCAACACTTCAACACACTGGCATAGGTAAAGACTTCCTTAACAAGACCCCAAAGGCACAGGAAACTAAAATGAGGATCAATACGTGGGATTGCATTAAACTAAAGAGCTTTTGTGCAGCAAAGGAAACAATCAAGAACCTCAAAAGAAAGCCGACAGAATGGGAGAAGATTTTTGCCAGCTACTCCTCTGAAAGAGGACTAATATCTAGAATAGACAGAGAACTTAAAAAAATCACCACTAAAAAAAACAAATAACCCAATCAAAAAATGGGCAAGTGAAATAGACACTTCACAGAAGAAGAAATACAAATGGCCAACCTATGAAAAAATGTTCAACATCATTAGCAATCAAAGAGATGTAAATCAAAACTACCCTGATATTTCACCTAACCCCAATTAGAATGGCAATCATTAAAAACACAAACAACAACAAAAGCTAGCGAGGATATGGCGAAGTAGGAACTCTAATACATTGTTGGTGGTTGCAAATTAGTGCAATTACTTTGGAAAACAGTGTGGAGGATCCTCAGAAGAATGGGAATGAACCTACCATATGACCCAGCAATACCACTTCTAGGCATCTACCCAAAAGAACTGAAACCAAACTACCAGACTAACGCATGTGTATCTATGTTTATAGCTGCACAATTCACAATTGCCAAACTTTGGAACCAGCCAAGGTGTCCATCTATAGATGAATGGATTAGAAGACTATGGGATATGTACACAACGGAATTTTATGCAGCCATCAAGAAGAACAAAATCACATCATTTTAAGGGAAATGGAGGGAAATGGAGAATATTAGCTAAGTGAGATTAGTCAGTCACAAAGAGTGAAAAGTCAGATGTTCTCCCTAATATGTGGAAGCGAGGGAGAATGGGACTTAGAAGGAACTCTAGACACAGAAGGAGAAAACTTTAATTGAGAAAAGCAGGCGACCTAACTGAGGGAGATGGAAGGGGGGAAGAGGGAAATACACTAATGTACACAATGTGTATAAACAAACTTATCAGAGTTGATCACTATGCCGAGCATGGAAAGGAGGGAAGGGGGAGGGAATGGGGTGGGATTTGAGGGAGGGCTAAATGAGCAATGTGTACATGCATGCTTCTGATACTTACCAAAATGTATAACTACAATGCACCAGTAAATGTAATAAGTTTAAAAAATAAATAAAATAACTAAAAAAAAGAAAAAAAACTTTCAGCTAAGATTTATCTACCCAGCAAAGATATCCATCAATCTGATGGGGAAAAACTTCCACAACAAACAGAGGCTAAAAGACTTTATGTCTTCCCAACCAGCACTAGAAAAAATACTCCAAGAGATTAATTACAAAGAAGAAATAATAAAGAAATTCCAGAACCAGAGAAACAATGATTTCCATTAAACGAACAACTAGGCAAAGAAGAACAAACACGACCTCAAACAGAAATTAAAACTCAAAATGTTAGGTATTAAAACTCATCTCTCAATAATCACATGGAATATAAATGGCCTCAACTCCCCAATCAAAAGATAAAAGGTGGCAAAATGGATTAAAAAATCACAGTCCATCTATATGCTGTCTGCAAGAAACACGCATTACAAGTAAATATACAAATTAAAGGTGAAGGAATGGAGCAAGGTAATCCATGCTAATGGAACTCAAAAACAAGCAGGAGTAGCAACTATGATATCAGATAAATTAGACTTCAACCTAAACTTATCAGAAGAGACAAAGAAGGTCATTTCATATGGGCAAAAGGAGCAATCCAAGAAGAGGACATAATGATAGTCAACATTTATGCCCCAAACATAGGTGCAGCCACTTTCATAAAAGAAACTCTTTGTGACATTAAGTCACACATAGATCCAAGTACAGTGATATTGGGAGACTTCAACACCCCTCTCACACCACTAGATTGATCTTCAAGACAAAAGGTCAGTAAGGATGCCTCAGACCTAAGGAACACCATAAACCAAATGGACTGCTAGACACATACAGAATATTCCACCCAACTAAGCTGAATTCATACTTTTTTCCGCTGCTCATGGAACCTTCTCTAAAATAGACCATATTCTAGGCCACAAACTGAGTACTAGCAAAATCAAAAAATGTGACATAATCCTCTGTGTCTCTTCAGACCATAATGGAATGAAACTAGAAATCAACTAGAAGAAGACCCAAGGAAACCTCATAAACACATGGAGACTGAACACCACATTGCTGAATGAGGAATGGGTCACAGAAGAAATAAGGGGAGAAATTCCTAGAAACAAACAAAAACAGAGACATAACATATCAAAATCTCTGGGACACTCTGAAGGCATTATTAAGAAGAAAAGTCATACTGCTGAGTGCTCACAGAAGAACAGAAAATCACCAAATAAATAACCTACTGACACACCTCAAAGCCCTTGAAAAACAGGAACATTCTAACCCCAAAGCCAGAAGAAGACAGGAAATTATTCAAATCAGAGCAGAAATCAATGAAACAGAGACTAAAAAAATACAAAAAAAATCAACAAAACCAAAAGCTGGTTCCTTGAAAAACAAACAAGATAGATAAACCACTAGCCAACCTAACCAAAAGAAAGAGAGAATCAAACCAAATTACTAAAATAAGAGATGAAAAAGGTGATATTACCACCAACAGTGCGGCAATCCAGAGGATTATCAGAAACTACTTTGAAAAACTATACTCCAACAAAATGGAAAACCTAGAAGAAATGGACAAATTTCTAGACACATACAACCTTCCTAAGTTGAATCAAGAAGAAATAGAAAACTTAAATCGACCAATAGCAATTAAAGAGATTGAAGCAGCAATAAAGAGCCTACCATCAAAGAAAAGCCCAGGTCCAGATTGTTTCCCAGGTTAATTTTATAAAACCTTTATAGAAGAACTAATCCCAATGCTCCTCAGTCTATTCCATGAAATAGAAAGAAACGGGACTCTCCGAAATACATTCTGTAAAGCCAACATCACATTAATACCAAAACCAAATAAAGACAGCTCAAGAAAAGAAAACTACAGGCCTATATCGTTGATGAACTTAGACACAAAACTTCTAAACAAAATACTAGCAATGTGCATTCAAACCACATCAAGAAAATCATACACCATGACCAAGTTGGGTTCATCCCAGGGGTGCAAGGCTGGTTCAACATATGTAAAACAATCCATGTAACCCATCACATAAACAGAACTAAAGACAAAAATCACATGATCATTTCAATAGATGCTGAAAAAGCATTTGACAAAATCCAACACCCATTCATGGTAAAAACACTGCAGAGAATTGGAATAGAAGGAACATACCTCAACATCATAAAGGCAATATACAATAGGCCCATAGCAACATCAAGACAATGATGTCCCCTATCACCACTCCTTTTCAATATAGTAATAGAGACTCTAGCCAAAACAATAAGGCAAAAGAAGGAAATCAAAGGAGTACAAATAGGAAAAGAGGAAATGAAACTATCTCTATTTGCAGATGACGTGATATTATACTTAGAAGACTCAACAAACTCCACCAAAAGGCTTATAGAACTGATTAACAAATTCAGCAATGTGTCTGGATCAATCTTAAAAAATCAGAAGCTTTTCTATATGCCAACCAAAAAGCTGCTGAAAAAGAAATCCAGAAAACATTTCCACTCACGGTATCCCCTAAAACAATAAAATACTTAGGAATAAACCTAACCAAGAATGTAAAAGACTTCTACAAGGAAAATTATAAAACATTGAAAAAAGAAATTGAAGAAGATCTTAGATCGCCGGGCGTGGTGGCGCACGCTTGTAATCCCAGTACTTTGGGAGGCGGAGACCGGAGGATCCGGGTTCGCGGCCAGCCTCAGCACTCTCTCTCTCTCTCTCTCTCTCTCTCTCTCTCTCTCTCCCTCCTTAGTGAGGCCCTCCGCAACCTCGTGAGACCCGGTTTCAAAATAAATTATAAAAAATAGGGCCGGGGGTGTAGCGCGGAGGTAGAACGCCCTGGGTTCAATCCCCGGTACCGCAAAAAAAAAAAAAAAAAAAGAAATTGAAGAAGATCTTAGATGATGAAAGACCTCCCATGCTCTTGGCTAGGCAGAATAAATATCATTAAAATGGCCATTCTTCCAAAAGTGATCTACAGATTCATTGCAATACCCATTAAATTACCAAGGTCATTCTTTATTTTTTTTTTTTTTTTGCGGTACCGGGGATTGAACCCAGGGGCGTTCTACCTCCACGCTACACCCCTGGCCCTATTTTGTATACTTTATTTTGAAACCGAGTCTCACGAAGTTGCGGAGGGCCTCACTAAGTAGAGAGAGAGAGAGAGACGGAGAGAGAGAGAGAGAGACAGGGAGAGAGAGAGAGACAGGTAGAGAGAGAGAGAGAGAAAGAGAGAGAGAGAGCTGAGGCTGGCCGCGAACCCAGATCCTTCGGTCTCTGCCTCCCAAAGTACTGGGATTACAAGCATGTGCCACCACGCCCAGCCTCCAAGGTCATTCTTCAGAGATATAAATTCATTTGGAACAACAAAAAACCAGAATAGCCAAAGTAGTTCTCAGCAACAAGAACCATGCAGGAGGCATCACAACACCTGACTTCAAACTATACTACAGAGCCATAGTAATAAAAACAGCATGGTTTGGCACAAAAGCAGGGACATAGACCAATGGAGCAGAATAGAAGACTCAGAAACAAATCTGGACACTTACAGCCAATGGATTTTTGACCAAGGTGCCAATAACATACACTGGAAAAAAAGATAGCCTCTTCAATAGATGGTGTTGGAAAAACTGCTTAACCACATGCAAAAAAAAAAAAATGGAAATAAACCCCACTTCCTCACCCTGCACATGAGTCAATTCAAGATGGATCAAAGACCTGGAAATTAGACCAAAGACCTTGCAGCTACTTGAAGAGGGCATAGGCCCAACTCTTCAACACATAGGCACAGACAAAAACTTCCTCATGAAGACCCCATAGGTACAAGATATTAAAGTCAGGATCAACACATGGGATTGCATTAAACTGAAGAGCTTCTGCACAGTAAAAGAAACTATCAAGAACCTCAACAGAGAGCCGACAGAATGGGAGAAGATTTTTTCTAGCTACTCCTCTGATAGAGGACTAATATCTAAAATATACAGAGAACTCAAGAAATTCACTGCTAAAAAAACAAACAACCCAATTAAAAAATGGACAAGTGAACTAAATAGACACTTCACAGAAGAAATACAAATGGCCAATAAATGTATGAAAAAATGTTCATCATCATCAGCAATCAGAGAGATGCAAATCAAAACTACCCTGAGATTTCACCTAACCCCAATTAGAATGGCAATCATTAAAAACACAAACAACAACAAATGCTGGCGAGGATGTGGAGAAGTAGGAACTCTAATACACTGTGGGTGGGATTGCAAATTAGTGCAACCACTTTGGAAAACAGTGTGGAGGATCCTCAGAAGACTGTGAATGAACCTACCATATGACCCAGCAAAACTACTTCTAGGTTTCTACCCAAAAGAATGGAAACCAAACTACCAGATTAATGCATGCGTATCTATGTTTATAGCTGCACAATTCACAATTGCCAAACTATGGAACCAGCCAAGATATCCATCAACAGATGAATGGATTACAAAAGTATGGGATATGTACACAATTGACTTTTATGCAGCCATAAAGAAGAACAAAATTACATCATTTGCAGGGAGATTGATGGAACTAGAGAACATTATGCTTAGTGAGATTAGTCACTCACAAAAAGTGAAAAGTCGGATGCACTCCCTAATATGCAGAAGCTAGGGAGAATAAGGAATAGGAGGGACTCCAGACAAAGACAGAGAAAACCTTAGATGAGTAAAGGCAACCTAACTGAGGGAGATGGGAGGGGGGAAGAGGGAAACACCCTAATGCATAGGATGTACATACACAAACTTATCAAAGTTAACTACTAATGCTGAGCAAGAGAAGGAGGGAAGGGGGGAGGGAATAGGGGTGGGAATTGGGGGAGGGATAATTGACCAATGTGTACATGTATACATTTACCACCCTGAAACCCATCAAGATGTATGATTACAATGCACCAATAAGAAAATAACGTAAAATAAATAAAGACTGCAAAAAACAAACCGAGAATCTAAAAAAAGGTCAAATATATAGTCCTTACTCCAGAGAAGAATGTGTAGAACCTGAACAAACCTATGTGCATCCTCCTGTGTACTTTAAATCATCTCTAGATTATAATATCTTATACAATGTGAATGTTATGGAAAGTTCTTTACTTATTGTTTGAAGAATGACAAGAACAAAAGTCTGTACCTGTTCAGTAGATGCAATTTCTCTTCTTAATCCATAGCTGGTTGAATCCAAGAATGTGGACACCTCAGATGTGGAGAGTAGACTATATTCTCCTGAGTCTACAACTAGTTACCACAAGTGGGCAGAGCCTTATGCTTCACTGAGCAAACATGATATGGCCAATCAGTTCTAAAGTGAAATTTATTTTAAGGGGGGGTAGTCCTCTCAGGAATTTCTTATTCTGACAGGATTCTCCCACAAGACAGTATTTTCAGGTTCATAGCACTCTGGTTCATCATTTAGGCAAAGGAATGAGCCCTTCCCACTTCCCACCTTTGGCTGGCAAAGTTAGATGTGTATCACTCAGGAATCCTTGGTCTTTCCAGCAGCATAGCTCATGAATCAGGAGGCTGAAGGCCCTTCCCATACCTGACATATCCTGGCTTCTCTCTTTCTGTAGGAGTGGGCTTTTGGGGATTTTCCTTAGATTCCTCCATTACCATTGTAGGTGTTGAGTGGGCTGCTGCTACTAGTAAGCAAAACAGAGTTTTCTCTTGGGGTGATAGTTATACCCAAACTAGCATCCTTCCTGGTAATGATTTAGTCAAAATCTTCTTAATATAACCAAATGTAAGTGCATGAACTATGCACTTTTAGTATGCTTTTAATATCATATTAGAAAAAGAGGCCATTTCATGGTGGTTCATTGAAATGATTGTCATTCCTAAACTCTGATTCTAGGTTTCTACTTTATGACCTTGTGAAAATAGATAGATATAACTTGATTACATTTATGAAAAGAAGAGGAAATAGAAAAGGAAATGGAAATATGTGCTTCATTATAGCATTCAACATTTTAAAGTGACCACTTCAAACTGTATAATTTAGTTGGCTTTTAAGACAGTCTTTTATGTCATCATTCAAGCCCTAACTTGAAGTTTAAGAACTAATTTCCCCAGAGTTAAAGTTGAGCTTGATGAGATGAACCTGTTGTTAAATATTTGAGAGAGAAAGAGAGAGAGAGAGATTGATTGATTCAGTGGCAACTGCCACGCATGCCACATTTTTATGACAACTACCTAAAGGTAGTTGATTTGGGTTCATTCAAGAGTGACTTATATCATGGGTATATCTAGTAGCAAATTCTTATAAGTATCTAAGATATTTCAGCTAGCATGGACTTAACCATTTGGAGAATTAAAATGATCTGGTCTCTTGAAGATCTATTAAGTTTAGTAAAAAGAAAAAACAATAAAGGAGCCTTTCTTCATGAACAGTATGATTCAAGGAGATGTAGACAACATCTAACATGTGAGATATTTTGTAGCTGATAGAACAGGTTCAGGCTTACCCTTGTTTGGACTAGCAACTTTGTTTGGACTACCTACTTTGACCGTCTTGTTTATTGATGTTATCTTTCACTCTAGGTTAAACTAATGACAATAAAGCAACCACAAAACAAATGAATTCAAAAGGCTCCTGCTTTAACTCATCTCTTAAAACTTGTTGAAAAACCATTCATTGTAAATTTCCAGTGACTTGTGATTTTTCATTGTCTTATTATTACCAGAATGCTATCTAAATCCTGAAATGCCATATGATATATGTTTTTCAACCAGAAAATTTTGTGTGGATATCTACTAGTCTGGTTTCATAGCAGTTACACAAATTTTTACCTGACAGAATCTACTAGAGAAACATTCCACTGATACCTACTATTCTTAGTGAATTTATTTAAATATACATTATTTTGCCAGGCATGGTGGCACACACCTGTAATCCCAGTACTTGGGAGGCTGAGACAGGTTTGAAGAGGATCACAGGTTTGAGGTCAGCCTCAGCAACTTACTGAGACCCTGTTTCAAAGTAAAAACTAAAATAGGTCTAAGTGTAGCTCAGAGGTAGAATGCTTCTGGGTTCAACCTCCAGTACCAAAAATAAATAAATAAATGTGTACATACATGAACTATTAAGCTTTGTGTAAAATGTAGCATTCAAGTGAATAAAAATTATAAAAATGTATATTATAACCTAGAATAAAGTACATGTATACTTCACTACCCCCAAGCAATCTGGGGTTATTTATAGCTAAATCATACATCCAAACATTTCTATTTATCAGCAGGCAACATCAAGCAAATTTCTGATGATACAAATCAAATTTCCGTATGCCATCCTAAAGTAAGATATATATATAGGCTTAGTGTTGATTTTATTAACGTGACTTTATTAGCATTAATTTCATATGCAGCCTTTTGCCTTTTGTGGTTACTTTTGAAGATATGATAGGAATGGGAAATGCTTAGTAGAAAATGTCTTCACTCATCTATTTAGCTTACTCATTCATATTGGTGTAAAGTGACTATTAAAAGCTGCAGCATTGAATCCATTCTCATTACTTTGTTCCTTTTTATTTTCACCACTTCAAATGAAGTGTCACATATAGTCCTGATGTATAAATGCTATGCTAGGCCACTTGGCAACATTTTGTTCATTTATTTTTGATAGGTTTAAATTTTATATTTAACTCATAACCAAAGTCAGAACATAAGACTTTACTTTTCTACTAGTACCACAAATAAATTATATCACCTGCCAGTAGATAACTAAAATATTGACTTGTAGTATTAAATATCATGAGATTTTAGTCAGTCTGACAATAGCGACCATTAGCTATAAAAAGACAACTATGACTTCAAATAAATCAGCATCTACTACACTGGAAAATATATTCACTTTAATCAATTTCTCATTTGATTGTTGTTGTGGTAATGGTACAAAGAACTTGAGAATTTGAAAGGGTAGCTGTAATCTTTGGCCACTTAAAATTAACTAAGAAAATGCTCAAATGAGGAAGTTTCTACAGCATATACACACTATTCATTGGGACATTTTAGGGTAGTATCTAGTCCATTCAGCAAGTCTCTTCAGGAGACCAGGTCATTTTAATTCCCCAAATGGAAATTCTACACTAACTGAAATATTAGGTCATTGTCAGAATTTGTTACTATATATGTCCATCACTCTTGAGTAAAACAAACTCAATTACATTTTAAGTAATAAATTTTAAATGTGCATGCCTAATTTCTAGGATGCCATTCCAAAAATAGCCTTGATGGACATTTTATTGTGGAACTGATGGAAACCTCTGATAGAATGAATGAATTGTCATATTTCCATGTTCTGTGTTCCAGTCTAGCTCTGCTATGTCAGCTGTGTGAACCTGGACATGTTCCTTGCTTCCTTTACCCTGATATTTTATAAAATAAAATTAATTCCTACCTGATAGGATGATTGTAGGGATTAAATAAATTTCTGGTAAATAAAACATGTTCTATAACTGTTAACATCATCAACAGCCAGAGTAAGAAAAATAATATAAAATATTGACACTTTGAGAAAAATAGATTTGGCATAACTGTGTGTGTGTGTGTGTGTGTGTGTGTGTGTGTGTTACTGGGGATTAAACCCAGGGGCATTCTACCTCCGAGCTACACCCCCAGCCCTATTTTTTATTCTTTATTTTTGAAACAGGGTCTCACTAAGTTACAGAGGGCCTCACTAAATAGCTGAGGCTGGCTACGAACCTGCGATCCTCCTGTCTCAGTCTCCCAAGTACTGGGATTACAAGCATGTGCCACCACGTCTGGCTGGCATAACTGTTTAATTTTTTAATTTGTATAATACTTAATCCTAATTTTTCCTTCCGAATAAGTAAACAAAATATAAGAGAATATACTAGTCAGCTACTGATGTGTAACAAATTACCGTAACATTTAGCAACTTAAAACAACATTCATTTATATAGTTTGTAATTCTGTGGCTTAGCAATTTATACTGGGCTGACCTCAGTGATTCTTTGGTCTCAGCTGAGTTTGGACTCCTCTCTGCTGCTAGGATAGCTGAGGGGGCTGGTCTAGGGTGGCCATTGATAGACAGCATGTGTCTACTCCAAATGATCTCTCTTCCTCCAAGAGTTATCCTAGACTTGTTTTCAGGGTGAAAGCAGGAATCCAAACAGAAAAAGAAAAAGATAAGGCTTCTTGAGGTCCCTGGCTAAGCACTGGCATACCATCACCTCTGCCATATTCTGTTCACTAAAGCAAGTCCCAAGTCCCAAAACCAGCCCAGATTTAAGGGATAGGAAAGGGGATTACACTTTTTGATGATAGAATCATAATAATGGATTGCAAAAGCTATGGATTATGAAGGAGTAGAAAATGGGGACATTTTATAACAAATATAATACAAATGGGATAAATTTTTCATTTTTAAACTAACAAATTCCTCTTTAGAATAGAAAGGTTGAATTGATTTATCAACTTTACTTCATTTTTCTTGTTCTCCTAAGACCTGAAGTACAATTCTTAGTTATGTTTATATAGTGGGATTTGAAGACTGTCAAAAGATATTTTCAAATTTGAAATGATAGAGCTGCTTTATATATAAAAGGAAAATATTATGGAAAAAATGAAACTCTTCATTAGATGGTAACAGAAAAGCAGTGTGTCCAGTGGTTTTAAAAGGAATGATGTACTTTTGCTTAATATCATGTGCTTCTTAATTTTAACTAAAATGAAACTGAGACTAGAATACATGGAAAAAGCAGGTCAGAGTTGAAATGTATTTTTAGGATTTCACTATTAAAGCTTTCTTGGCAATTATGCCTAGTATTCAAAACTAATGCAAGAATGTTAAATGCTGTTATAAATATAGCACTTTCCCATCATTGCTCTGAAGCAACTGTCAACATGTCACCTTACTTCCTCTGAATTCCCTTTAGATTCACTTCATGGAATTTTAGTGAATAGCAGCCTGCTGCTCTACAATTGTTTCATTCACCCTGATAACATGTGTAGTTTCTACAACTTTTAGTAAGGACCTACTTGTGTGATTTGACAGCTGACTTGAAAAATGAAGAGAACAGATGGAGTAGAATAATAACTATGATTTCAAAAATCAGAACAATTTATCTGTGGCCATTGAAAATTGGTATGGGAATAACCATGCCAGCTTCCAATTATCCATGGTGGCAGGCAGTTGGGAAAAGGCAAAGGTAACCCAACAGCCATTAACATAGTCATTACAGATCCTGTGTCATTTCCTTTGATCTTTACAGTGGTAGCAAATAACTAATGTGAAATATGATTAACCCTCAGCTTTTGCATAGCTTATTAATAATTGTAGAAAAAATGGGATCTCAAAAAAGAGAGACAAATACACAAATAAGAGGAAGATAATATCAAGGACCATAATATTTCATGAATATTAAAGTCTTTTAATATATTGTTTTCAGTGGTTGCATAGTATTTCACTAAATAAATATATAATATTTTATTTAACTCTTCCTGTGTTAGAAACTTAAATATTTCCCATGTGTATCCTTGGTGACTTTGGCAAAGTAACTTTGGTAGAATAATGAGAGTAGAAGCTAGGTTAGAGTTTATTGAAGAGTAAATTATTATATAAATGATTAAGTAAAGTGACCATGCAAAAAACCCTCTCAAGAACTGTGGAGAAAGGGGATAACAGTAATAGGGAAGTGACTAGAAGGAATGTGGATTACTCAAGGAGAAAGCTTTAATGCACTAAAATCCAAAGCAAGGTCCCTGATAGGAAGTATTCTTTCTCTTTTTTGGGGGGTGGGGTGAGGGCAGGGGCTGGAGCTTGAACCCAGAGACATTCTACCTCCAAGCTACCTCCTCAGCCCTTTTTACTTTCAAACAGGATCTCACTAAGTTGCTGAGGGTTTCACTAAATTGCTGAGACTGTCCTGGAACCTGTAATCTCCTTGTCTCAGCTGCCCAAGTACTAGGATTATAGGCGTGTGACGCCACACCCAGCTAGGAAATATTCCTAAAAAAGATATGATCCCAAAGCAAAGTACAGACCAAGCTACTCATACAGAAGATTGCAAATGTCTTATAATTCCTGAATATTGTCAGATTTAAGACACTAATAACTATCAAATGTAAGGAATTCCCATTAAAATCAGGAAGACTAAATCCCTAATATATCACACAAAGCCCCACTTGCTCAGTCCTGCCTCTCCTTGCTCTGGCAGTCACCCGCCTCACCACCCAGTTTCTGCTTCTGCTCCAGCCACCCACTCTCCTTTCAGCTCTTTGACTCCATCAAGCTCTCTTCTGTGTCAGGCGAAGTCCACAGCTGTCTCCACTGCTTGGAATGCTTTTTTCCCTTCACTGGGCTCACTTCTATCCATTTATTACATCTTAAAAGTCTTTTTCTTGGAGGCCTCCTCCATACTTCAATCAAAATTTGTTTTTTCTGTTATAATTTCTTGTTATAACTTTAACACTATAGCTCATCTTTAAGTGTTTATCACAATTTATGAGTTTTCTGACATGAGATGTGTGTTTATTTTTGTTTCCCTCAATAGAGTAGATGCTTCATGAGAGCAAAGACCATGTCCTTCCCAGTGTGTTTTTGTCTTCAAAACAGAACACAATGCCTAGAACATGAAAGAATTCAAATAATTCATTACCACAGGGGAGTTGTGTAGACAAGGTTAATGTCTTTTCAGCCTCCTAAAGTATTTAATAATTATAATTTAGATGCATTCAATATCACCCCTATTTTTCATACTCCTGCTATTGAATTTGTGAAGTATAGTTACATACACAGTGTATTTAATATATATTATGTGTATATCTATACATGTACTTACTGTATTGCATTAATTTTATATGTATGACCTTTGGAATTGTTTCAGAGACGGTACATAAACATAAATATACTTAAAATATGCACAGAATAAACCAGCCGACATGTTTCAGTTTTTATTTTCAAATTACATTGTCTTTTGGCAGGCAGTGTTTAACTCCTTATCCTTCAAAAAATACCAGATATGACAATGTCTTTCAGATTTAGTAGTGGGGCTAAAAGTTGTATACTGATTCCTGTGTCATAATTTTTAGTTGCAATTACAGTGGGACTATAGTGACCTTGGGCTAGGTTTGTTAACTATTTTATGTAATTTCAGGACAAAGAAATATGGAAATTTGGGGCACATAACAAGGAATGAGTAGAAAAAGCATGATCTTCATTTCTATAATGATTATGGCAATGTGGTATTTGATGATTTCTTTTTAATCAGCGTTGAGTATAAAAGAGTGGTATTACAGTTTGCCTAAACTTTGCTTTTATTTTGACCTTTACTCCAATTATTCTGTTTCTTCACTCCAGGTGCTAGAGCTGCCCCAGGCTGCTCCTCTTATGTGTCGGCCCCTCTTTGCTCCCTGCTCAGGACATACCTGTATTGTGCACTCAGCTTCCTGGCTCTCCGTTCCACCCCTCTCCACAACTTCTCATCTCACCACCTCTGCTGCTTTACTCTCACCCCTTCCATGCCTGACTTCCTCTTCACATTATTTTCTTTCATTTTTTTATTTCTGGCTGCTCAAAGAGGAGAAGATAGTTTTAATATGAGTGTATGAATTCATGAGCAGGTGATTGGAGAGTATTTTTGTACTCACACAAGGAAAAGGTCTATTATGCAGTATCCCACCACCACCACCCCTGAGTACTTCTGAATGTGATTGAGTTTTAAATTGAGTCAAGTAAAGGCATTTGGTGGTGTATTTTTAGTATATAAAAAGACGTGGTTTAAATTATTTTAATGGCTTCTGCATAACATAATCATCAAATATTAATAATTTGTCATTGTTTTTAGAAAATCTCAGTTAATAAGTATACTTTATTAACCAAACCTCTTTATTGGTGGTGAATCCTAGATGGTAGGAAAATAATTAATTCAACATCACCAAATACTAGTTGACAGGTACAATATTTTACTTAGAAGCCTCTGGCATGTGAACTTCTTTTAGAATCAATGTAAAAGCAGTTTATTCTATAGAAATTGCTGAGCAAGTGTGTCCCACCAGATTGAAATAGCAGAATTCTAGTGCACAGCAAACAGAGGTGTTGATGCAGCTGCTTTTCCCAGCGGATCATGTGCATGGACTGGCTGTGTGAGGTCATTGCCTCACCTTATAATCATCTATTGCTCCACAGTCTAATATCATCAAGAAACTACCCTTGGTTTCTACTTTTCCTTGCTAATCCTCACAATCCCCTTTAAGCCACATAAGTAATTCCCCCTCAACGATCTGTCCTAATAGCAGTAGAGAGTCAATGAGACAAGACATAGAAAAAATGATTAATGTTTGGTTTATCTTTTCTGCATTTTTCTTTATTGCTCCTCATTTTTTGCTGATAATCATACCATATGATCAAAAATAAAGACAAAATCATAAAGCATTGGTGATTTGGGCAAACACTCTGTGGAATGTTATTTTAAGTACCTGCACTTGTCCAGCCCTGGGGAGGGTGGCAATGCAGATGGCTTTAGCTGGCTGTGTTCCAGGGGCTCACTGACTGTGATCTTGCCTCCACTTAAAGTTTACTTGTATGTACAGATGAATCATGGAGTTGATATCTTAGTAAAACACACAGGACTGGGGCACAGAATAGCACCTGATAAACACAGGTCAAGTCAAAGTTTCTTCCATAAGTTAGTGGGAACTTAAGAGGTCATATATATTGACTCTCATCCTTTGTTTGGATTTTGACAGATGTTCTATGAGATTCTGCTCATTAATGCTAATAATAGACAATTCTAAGTTCTTCACTTTAAGCCAAAATACATTCCCTTTATTTTTATCAGTCTATACCAGTTCTCTGACTGACAACCTTTTGGGGCATTTATAGCAGGTGTGTTCTGAACATTTACATGCTCATATCTCAGGCTTGAGTATCTTCTTGTGCTTCATAGAACACAGCTTATAGACCTCCTGTGTTCCTCATAGCCTTCATCTCATGATGCTCATCAGTGTATTGGTAGTATAGTGTTGGGAAGTGAAGAGAATCATTCGGTTGTATTTTGAGCAGTGAATGCACAATCTAGAGTGCAACAAAATTAAGGAACACTGGATTTAGCAGATTTGAGGCCTAATCTGGCTCCAACTGCAGTTAATTGCATGGCTATTTCAAAACTGTCATATATAAAAGGAAAGAGTGAAGCTAGGTTATCACTAGAATCACCAATGTTTCGAGCTAGAATAAATCTTGAGATATGTAGGGTCTATACTACTTTCAAATAGTTGTTTTCTTGAATCAAAAAGTATGCATTTATATTTTTACATGATAACTTTTATTTGGGGATTTATTTAGTTGATGTTCCTACTTGCCAACTTTTAACTCTTGATTCTAATATCTATTCATCATCTTTTTTTTTAGCTTTGTGGTGGCCATGAATTCCATATGAATGAATTCTCAGTCCGTCAGTAATTAATATAAATATTGACTAAGAAAAGGTCTAGAGCTCAGAGTTGTGGCATACCTTAGGAGTACTTTTTCTAGGTGATAGCCAAATATAAATGAAGATAAAATGAGCAGCTTTAATTAACCACTTACATCACTGAACTTTAACTCATATCTAGCCAACACTCCCTTTGTTAAATGTTTTACTGAATTAAGTAAACTAAACATTTACATACTTGATATTTATTTTTGGACATGGTATTCTCTCTTGATAAAGCCAACTTGTTTAATAATTAAATCCAAAATTCTGCCAAGGATCAATATAAAAATACTCATCATTCAAGTATGTTTTTCAAATGAGGAAACATTATTGTGTCTGAGCCTTTCCTTCTCCAAGATTCTCAGAGATTCATGTCAGTGGTTAATTTCCATGAGCCCTTTGTTATCTGTCCTTATCTGCCCTCTCCTATCTCAGTATCTGTCATGGTCTCCAGGGTAGCTAGCTAAAATCAATTAATTAAAAGGACTTCAATTTATTCTCAAGGTTTTTTGATGTCAACTGGAACCTAATATGGTACTGAATTCCTTCAAAGCACATGCTGGGATTTAGAACACACATATTTGTTTGCTCATCCATTTATTTGATCATTTAGTTCCTACTCTATCTCACATACTGCATTCAGCACTAGAATAACAGAGATGAAAGAAAACCTTTCAAAGAGCATGTTCAGAGTGTGTGATAGTGGTTTATATAGGATGCTGTGGGAAGGAAGAAAAGGGAGTCCAACTGCCTGGGAGAGGGAGGTGCGTTTCGATGAAGTTTCATTAGTGAGTCATAAAGTCTAGGTAACAATTCTCAGAGCGAGGAAGAGGCAAATAAAACAGTTTCTTCAAAAGTACAGAGTGGGACAAAGTACAAGATGTTTAGGGAACAAGATGGAGTGTTTTGTGTGCTGAAGTGAAAAGCAGTGGCTACTGGTGTGTATTGGGGAAAGGGGGGATGATTTTTAGAAACTAGCAGAAACATCATTTCAGGGGGAATGGCCTGGGGGTGAATTGCTAGGAAATAACTTCAAGAAAGTCCATCTGAGCATTCGATTATTGACATATCTAGCTCACTTGCTCCTGAAAGAGGTACCACCTGCCCTGAAGCAAGCAGTATGGTGAGGAACCTTGATGTTTCTAGAAGAATCCTCTAGCTAAACAGTCTCTACCCAAAAGATTAGAGTCTGACGTACCTTTGAAAGCCCCAGACTATTTTAAGTAGATCTTAGTTAAGCTTTTTTCCTTGACATTTCCCAGGACTTTTTGAAGCTATTTTATTTATTCTTGTAATTTATGGAAACTGCATATTTTAGTCTAATGGAAGTAGTTTGGCATCTAGTTTAAGTTTATTCTGCTAGTTAAGGTCCTAAGGCAACTTAATCTAAATTATTTTATCCTCTCTTTGAAATGAAGAAAAAAAAGGATATGAAATATAGCCACTTATGAGTCTATAAGATTTGGCATTTGATCATCAAGTGTGAGTGGTGAGTTCCTGGTTTTCCCTGCTAATCAACAGCCATAGTCATATTTACAAAGGAACCCAAAATTGTATTGATTTAAAAATATTCCAGCCATTTGCTAGCTAGGAGCCCAGTCTTTTCCTGTGATCTTGCTCCTCAAATTTTCATAAAATCCTCAGGAATCCTACTTGCTTTACATCTGTGAAATGATCAGTCTATGAATAGAGTCAACAGTAGGCCTTGCTGCCATTCCCTCTGGATTCTTGAGGAGTAAGAAATTACAAGTATTATGTAAGCTGACACCTTAAACTTTTGCTGTATCTCTAGTGAGGATGAGATAGAGATGTTGAAATGTATTTCAACATTACTATTGAGAGAAACAGAGGCATTGTTTTACATTTTAGCTAATATGTAATTTTTTAATGTTCATGGAACATTTAGAAAAAATTAAAATTCCTTGACAAAAAAATTTTAATTTCAAAAATAGATATTTTGCAAGGCACATTCCTGGAAATAAATAATAAGGAAATCAAGAAATGAAGAAAACACAAATAATCCTTGAACCAAAGAGTAAATGAAAAAGAATATTCATAAATATCCATGCACAGGAAAATAAACCCAAACATATGGAATATATCAAAAGCTAGAAGGTGAAAATACATAGTGCAAAACTTGATTATTTTAAAGGATTAAATATAAAAATACATTTTTATCATGTACAACAATAAAAAACAGTCTCAAATAGAATAGAAGGGAATTAATAAATATGATTGTTAAAATTGATGAAACAACATTGAAATATTATAGAAAAATAAACAAAAATGGCTTAACAAATAACTAATAAAATAAATAAAAAATTCAATCAAGGAGACAGAAAGTAGAAAATAAAAACAAATTAGGAATAAGAAAGAAGATACAACCACAGATAATAGATGAACTAAAAGAATTCTGAGAAACTATTATGTATAATTCTTTTTTATATGTTTTTATTGGTGCATTGTAGTCTCACATCACAATGAGTATCAGTTTGGTGTTAACATACATGCACACAGCTCTTGGTGTCCCTCCCCCCTGCCTACCCCCCTCATGTAGTACTGAAAATGATGTTGGTATAACTTCATATGTACACATTGTTTATAATAGTAATTCTATAGATTCACTTCTTTCTTGCCCTTCCCCTTCCCTTGTACCACTTCCCTTGCACCACTGAGGGTTCTCTGTTGTCATTGGAGTCCCTTTTGTGTCCCCACTACTCCCTAAGTTGCGCATATTAATGAAAACATATGTCCCTTCTTTTTTTGTGATTGGCTAATCTCACTTAACATAATGTTCTCCAGATCTTTCCATTTTCTCCCAAATGCTGTTATTTTGTTCTTCTTTATTGCTGAGTAGAATTCCATTGTGTGTATTTCCCATAATTTTGTAATCCGTTCATCTGTTGATGGACATCTAGGTTGGTTCCATAATTTGGCCACTGGGAATTGTGCTGCTATGAACATGGGTATGCATATATTACTGTTGTTTTCTAGTTTCAAT
>PVJS01016862.1:0-19722 GCA_004027185.1 Glis glis
AGCGCGGAGGTAGAATGCCCCTGCGTTCAATCCCCATTACCGCAAAAAAAAAAAAAAACAGATTTCTATACCCAGTGAAGAGATATTTTAAACTTAAAGAAAAATATTTTTTAGAAATAAAAATAGTGTAATTTGTCATTTCTAAGTGTGCCATACAGGAAATACCAAAAAGTGTCCCTCAGGTAAATGAAAAATCATCCCATAAAAAACATGGAAATTCATAAAAGAATAAAGAACACTGGAAAAGATAAAAATGTAAGCAAATATAAATTAATATTGATTCTTCAAAACAATAATGGCATTATTTGATAGAGTTAAAAACCTATGTAGAACTAAAATTAATGACAAAAGTAATACTTTGCAAAACAGAAGTTAAGAGGTTCTAGCTATTTTAAGGAAGTGCTAAAAGTTATAGAGTGTTTTAAACATAATAAATCAAAGCTTCAAGTAGTAATATCAGAATAATCATTAAAAATAGACAAAGAACATTTTCATAGATTAAAAAATGAAAAGATGTTTTACCAATCTAATATGAAGCAAGAAAAAGGAAACAGAAAACAGGTGAGCTAAAGAGCAAATTATAGATGGGCAAAAACAAACTCAATTACATCAGTAATTACTACAAATGTTGATAATATTCTCCAGGTAAGGGATTCAGGAAGTCAGATTAGATAATACAGTGTGTATTTACAAGTTCTTTAGTTTTGACTACAGGAACTACAAAAAAATATGTAATTGGGTCTTAACCTTAGAAGATCTAAGTTCTATCATTTTTGTTGTAGTTGATCCAGGATAAAAAAGTTGTGAGGTGAAGTACATCTATTCAATCCCAAGGAAATGGTATTGATTTGAACCAGGTTTTAGTAAATGTTTAAGTGTTCTGAGATCCTTGACTCTATCTAGTTGTCTGTATCTCTAAGACTTACATAGCAATAAACTAATGTGGCAATTCAGTGTTTTATAAACAAAGGAATCAATCATGAATCGACCATGCAGTTTTCTGGGAAAGTAAATGACTACTCATTAAAAGAAGGTTTATCTATGCCAAGCTGAAGAAATTGAAAATCTGTAGTTGAGAAAACCATTTCCTCTCTCCCTCCAAATTTAGGTAGACTTGAGGGTTTCCTAAAAAGAGATGTCTCTATCCCTCACAGCACTTCATCTATCAATTTTTAAATTATTTCCTGATCAGACACAGCTCTGTGGAGGGGTGAGAATTTAATATTTCCAAGGAGAGCCATAGGGAAGAGTAAGAGAGGAAATCAAGGAGGTATAACCCTTCTTGCTGATTTAGAATGGTATAGAAGCCCCATTTTTTTAAGCTCTCAGTTTCCCCTACCATGATGAAGCCACACACATATTTGTCTAGCCATCTTGACATCTGTCCAGATGATGACCTAGCCCCACATAGGAGCCATGTTGCAGAGAGAGCAAGGATGAAACCAAGATGTGGAGTGTCCCTCAAAGTCTTATGGGTACCCAGTACAACAATGTCCAAAGGTGGGGCTTTGGGAAGTGATTGGGTTACGAGGGCTCTGACACTGTCAGTGGATGAATGCCTTAATGACTAATGGTCTACTGGGAGGTGGGACCTAGCAAGATGAGCCACTGCAAGGGTTTATATTCTCCCATCCTCCTCCTTACTGGTTGCCATGACCTGAGCAGCTGTCCTCTACCATGCCCTTCCACCATGATATTCTGTCTCACCTCAGGCCCAAAGAAGTGGAGCCAGCTGACCATAGACTGAACCTCTGAAACCATGAGCCAAAATAAACTTTTCCTCCTCTACGTTGTTCTTGTCAGGTATTTTGGTCACAGCAACACAAAGCTGAATAACACAGGCTATAAACATTATTGGGAATTTAACTCAAAGATAAGCCCAGTTGGTGTTCCAGAGAAATCTGAATTTTGTCATGTCTCATTAAATAGCCTCCAGGGAGCAAAATGACTAGGATAGAGAATGAGGGGAAGAAGCTCACCCCTCCTGAAAATGCTCAGTATCTTGATGAATATGGGTCCAAGGAATTAAAGAGAACTGAAAAGGGCATTCATTTCCCTTCGCCCTGGCAGCTCCTCAATGTTGGTGCTCCAGGAAAAATCACAAAGGATCTGTTTTTCTGAGCTTGGCAGGTGTGGCTCCTTACATGGAAATGATTGTGTCAGTAAGACTGGATTTTTCTGGTTAATTGGCTGCATTTGTTATCTGAAATCTGAGCATTGCCTCACACATAAATTATTTTATTGTACGCTAATTTCTTGAAAATCAGTAATCCCTGTAACATAAAAACCATATGGCTTCATCTTTATTTGGTTATTCGGTGAACACACCGAAATCTTGCAATGCTTCACAGATGTCATTCTGAACAATAGTTATCAAGAGAACCAAAGGGAAAGTACAGTTAGCTAGACTTTCCAAACCTTCAGATCAATTAACTCTGCATGACTGTGGATTAATCATAGTTGATTCAAATGTAATTTAATATCCATATGTGCCAGGTACTTTCACCTGTATTATTTATGTTACACCTCATAGACTTTTTGATAGATTTTGTTATTCCAGTTTTACCAAGGAGATAACTGAAGGTCCAAGGGGGTTACACTGTCAAAGGACACACATCTAGTAACAAGGGTTTGAGTCCAGATTTCTGAATCTAAGCACGGCTTTCTTTCTTCTTTGTACTACTCCCCTTTTTGTCTACAATCCTTATATTTGTCATTACCGATAACCACAAACAGCAGCAACAATAATCTAGAAAGTAGTGCATCTGCACATCTTTCTAACCTCTGCCAGGTGATTTCTTTTCATGAATGAATTTCTTTGGAAATTCTTGAAAAATGAAATCTGAAATATAAAATCATCTGAATTTTGATATGCCAATTATCAGCACTATCATGAGTTTCCAAAAGAATAATGATAATTATGAAACAGGATGAAGATTGGGTATGAATTTAAGCATTTATACTGCAAGGAACTCTGATTTGGAATTTTCTCAGTTCCTTTTCAATTTCAATGACTAGAAATTTATTTTAGGGCAAGGACAGGAAGTACACAAATGTGTTTTGGCCTATGGAAGCGTGTGGGTGTTTGTGATCATGTGATTTCAAGTTCATCATTTCAAGTTCATCGTCTTAGTTCCACATGCCCAAGGGCAGATGGTCCTGATGGTTAAGGCAGAAGGAAACTGGAAAAACAAACTGGAACCACTGAAGGAAAGATGGCTCAAAGCTCAGCTTTTCCTGTAAAGTGGCAAGCGAATTTACCATTCGTGAAAATTTCCAGTGCTGGTTGGAGTCCAAGTGGTCCCAGATTGTGCATTTGGCTTGCCTCTGCCACCTTCTTGCTCCTGGAGCTAGGACACACGTTGCCCTGACTCTTGCCTGGTGCAGCACTACACCAGGCCGAGGCCCATGCCTCTCTGTTCTAATTTGCTCTGCTCAGATATGCCCCTTCTGTGCTTTTCCTAAGGGCACCAGCCAGCTGTGCTACCAGGAAATGTAGGCCCCAGCAGAGCAGGTTCAAAGAGACTTGGAAAGCACAGGCCAGAGCAAGAGCCCATGCCCTTACACGCAGAGAGCAAGGAAGAGGGTGGGCAGGTGTCATGCTCTCCTTCCCTCCTCCCAAGCCATCAGCCACACAGAGACCAGCCACTTCTGGGTTTCCCCAACTCTAGTCATGTAGTTTCTCAGGGACAACCTAATTGAACTTCATTTTATTGAAAACGGAAATTGCGACTCAGAGAGGAGATGGAGAATGGCATTCTGTGATCATACCAAATTAGCCAACACTTGGGAATCAGGATCGTGAGGGTCTGGTCCTTTCATGTGCTGGTATTTTTGCCACATTATTCTGACTAAGCTGAACTAGTTTACTGCAAGCACTCTGTTCACTGTTCCTTACACCCTCCCTACTCATTCTTAACTTCGCTTGGATCATGAGATCAAAGCCTCAGTCAGTTTGCTTCTTCATTCAACAAACATGTTATTGAGCATGTTTATAGAACAAGCATCTAGTTGACAAAGTCCTTGCCCACCTAGGGAGTAATGGAATACTTTAGTAATGGAATATGTTCTCGTGCAGCCAGCATGTTCAAAGAGCTTTTTCTACCTCTCTTACTGAACTCTACTTATATATATTCCTTCACATTATCAATATTTTATAAAAAACCATCTGTCTTTATTTTTTTGTTTTTGGTACTGGGGATTGAACCCAGAGCACCTGCCTCCGAGCAACACCCCAACCCTTTTTATTTATTTATTTATTTATTTATTTATTTATTTTGAAATGGAATTTCACAAAATTGCCAAGGGCCTTGCTAAATTGCTGAGGCTGGACTAGAACCTGTGATCCTCCTGTTTCAGCTGCTCAAGTACTGGGATTACAGGCATGCCCCACCAGGCCTGGCTTGTTTTTTCATTTTCATTTTTTATTTTAATCTCTACACTTTAATATCCTTCCCCTCCCACTCAAATCTCCCAGTGCTAAACAATTTACCTGTTATTTGAAAGAGCAATTCTATTCTCCTCATAAAGACTTGGGGTGCTTTAGTGAAAACTCTGCAACGATTTCAGGGCTCTCAGTCATGTTAAAGGGAAAGGGCCACTACCTTTCCCACATTTTAAGCCCAAATGAGCAGGAGTGCATGCTGGATTGGTTGTATGAGAAGCAGATATGAATGAAATACACAAGAAGTGCCACAAACAACCAGGAGAGAAGGTGGATGATGGTTTGGCTGAGTGGCCATAGCAGGTTTCTAGGGACAGTCCCACTTAAAGCTAGACATGTGGAAATCAGGCCATAGTCCACGGATGGACATACTGCCAGGGAATGATGCACAATTCCAAAGGGTATAAGCTCATTCTGGAAAATGAGAACTAATAAGACACCACCTTTCTTTTCCCAAATCTCAGGCCATTTCATAAGGTCAATCATTTGTTCTATTTTAATAGTGGTTTCTCTAAACCTATGGCCTCTCTCCTTCTTCTTGAAATTATTTGTTTTCTTTTATTTTCTTCTCCAAAGACCAATGAAATCTGCCTTACTATGCATTTATGGTCCTTAAGAGGTAAACACAAAATCTATGATTGAGAAGCAAACAAGAAAAAATATGGCAGCTCACTTTAGTTGGTAGCTAAGAGTTTCGGCTTTGGGGTCAGACAGGTTTGGGTTTATATCCTGGCCCTGTCACTTAAAAATTCTGTGATTCTGAGAAAAATTATTAAGTACCCTGACTCTCAGTTTTGTTTCTTTATATATAAAATGAGCATGACAGGTGTCCTGAACATGTGTCACTTCTTGTCCAGTGTGTCAAGCAGGGTTCAGTCAGTAAAACAGCCACTGTAACCATGATGGGAATAGAGGTCGAATTCAGAATTAGATGCTGCACAAATGCAGGAGGAGCTGAGGCATGAAGGAGTGTTGGAGGATTAGAGAAGTGGTCACTTAGCTGCAACCTGAGTCAGTGGTGAGGCTGGACATGGTGACACTTGCTAGAGAATCTGATAAGCCAGGACACACAGCAGCAGACATGGGACCACCAAGAGGAAGCTTGAGGAGGGGGCCCTGGAAGCCATTGCATTGACGGATCCACAGCTAAGCATGTGCAGGGGGCCAGGGTCCTGTTGGTAAGGTGGGCCAAAGTAGAGAAGACAAACTAGTCATAGGGTGAAGAAGCTGGACACCTCCATGCCCATCCATGGCTACATGTGGCCATGGCAACCTCTTGAGAGGAGTGGCTTCTGCTGAACTTCCACCTCTCAAATCTCCTACAAGTTCCTCTTTCAGCTGACTCTGAGCTGGTACCATAAAAAAAAATGGATACTTGGAAATTTGGTCTCCAGCCGTAGACAAATTGAATAATACCTAATATTTTCCCCCACTTCTTCTGTAACTGCAAATCTGCCTTGGGAAGCAGCAGTCTCACTGTCCTTGAGTGGGATTTGAGTGGGGTTAGCTCCACCAGCATCCTTCCACTCCCCAGGGATTACCATGGGACCCAACAAATGCATGTTGCATACCTATAGCCACTAGTAGGTTCAGGATGAATTCAGGACCCAATCACTTCCAATGAGATTTTGTTCTGGAAATTTGTGATAACTGTATGAAGAAATATTCCCTCTTTTTTCATGGGGATAGGACATGGGCTTGGAACTACTGCTGTCCAACTTGCCAGCAAGGGAAAGCCTGCTGAGAAGAGAGGTAGCCCAGGGAAAGCTGAGCCTAAGGAAGGAAAGTGAGACCCAGTCCAGTGGACAGCATATAAATCAATGTACTTGCAAATCAAGGCATAGTAGAATTCAAAGGAAAGAACTGTGTTTAAACCAACTTGATTAAGACTTTATTTCTTGTAGTTTAAAGGGTCTAGACTAATATAATCAGGTTAATAGGTTATCTGAGGATCAAATAAGCAAGAGCCTGTTATATAGTAAGTGCTCAATGAATGTCAGCTAGTAGTAGTAGTAGTAGTAGTAGTAGTAGTAGTAATAGTATTTAGACTTCCACTTCTGACCTTTTCATGTCTACCCCTTCTTTTCTATGTTTTATAGAAAATGTATTAAGGATAGCTCTGTCTGGAGACATCAAACCATATAAAATGAGTTTTGAAGTCTCCTGTCAATGTGTACAAGCTCAGTAACCATGATCAGCAGATAAAAAATGGCTAAGTTGCAGTCAGTGTTTTTACAAAGACACAGGAAACAGGATTACTTAGGAACTTTATCTCATCCTCCGGTGTTCTGTATCCTGTCACACTTTTTGTGACATAGTCTACCTGACCCTGAAGATGCCTCTGCGCAGCTGCACCCCTTGGTCCTCGTCTCTATCTCACTGACATACCTCAAGGAGGAATATGGGAAGAAGCTAACTCAACCCTCCAAAGGGTTTGGATCTCTGAAAAGAGACACTATTAAGGCTTCACCACTCTTAGCCACTCCAAGTGAAGGACAGCAGGGGATCCAGAGGAGAACCACTTGCAGGCTAACTGGTAAATAGATTGTCCTCCCATTTTCTGTTAGAAAGGGGATTAGCTATACTGGGGAAGAAATGACTTAGTAGGAACTTATCCCTAACTCTCAAAACTATGAGACATTGAGATGCAGGGAATAGGAATCACCTACTTAATCAGTCAAAGCATATTTATGAAGCCAATAGGGTGCACAACACATAACAGCTGTTCTCCATCTCCATTGAGTTTTGACTAGGAAATGGGCTTAGGATACAACACATGGTTTTAGCATAATCATTTTCAAGGAATTCAAGATAGTGAGCACAGTTTAATAGCATTAGATAAATAATATAAGTCACTTAGTGCCTTCTCTGGAAAATGTTAGAAATTTAAGAACAAGGGCTTAAAATTAGAGGCAGCATGGGGATGACTTTCAGAATCTAATCCAGTCCAAGGATACTATTTTTCTAAGATAATCACTTAATGCATCTAGTAATATGATATAGTCATAGTTATAAGTACAGGGAAGATATAAGTACAAGAAAGACAGAATGTTAACTTCTTTTGCTTTTTAACTGAGCTTCAAGATTTTCTCTCTTCCTTCTTCTCTTTCTCTCCACCTTTCTCTCTCTCTCTCCTCTCTTTCTCTCTCTCTCTTCCTCATCCTCTCCCTCTCCCTCTCATTGTCTCAAGTGGTACCTTGCAGAGGTGACTGTGCCCAAGGGGACCAGCAGGAGAAGCAGCGGGAGTGCTCAGGGGACCCTCTGTGGAAGCTGACCAGACTTGTTCAAGCATATGTGCAAAATTATCAGCCATAAAGTTTTGAGGTGGCACTAAGAGGCAATGAATTGGGGTCACTGTATTTGCATACCATAAATCCTATCTGCTTCACCTTTTATTTCCCTGTGGCCATGGTGACCAGTTCCCTAAAGACTGCATCAGGCCTTAGCACAAATCACCTGAGAGCTGCTCACTTTCTGTCTTCGATACCTGAAAATTGTATCTCAGCATGGGAAACCTATGACTATCTCTTAGCACTTTCCATGTGCAAACCCAAAAAGCTAGAGGATGGACGTTTATGGGGTAATCGTTTTCCAGTGGGAAGTAGGAACTAAGGGGCAGATGTCTTTTAGTCCCCCCAAGTGAACAGTTTCAAAATGCATTTTCTAAGTCTTCTGAGGTAGTCCCAGAGGTCATGCAACTAGTTGTCTCTAGTGTTGACCAACTCAATGATGAATCTTTAGATTGACTCTCCCCCTTCCCAGTTCACTTTCCCTCTCCCTTACTCCTGCACCCTAAGACCCACTCCTAAATAAGCTACTCACACACTTGCCTTATCTCAGACTTTGTGGAGAACCCACAATGAGAATTTGTCATTCTGAGCTAAGCATTGTCCTCATTCTCGGTGTTCTTTAAGACTAGGCTTTAAAGACATATTTCCACTAGTAGAAATTTTTGAAGTTTGTTTCAGTCAGCATTCTCACTACTGTGATTCAAACACCTGACACACACAACTTAGAGGAAGAAAGATTTATTTGCTTATGATTCTGGAGATTTCAATCCATGTTAGACTGGCTTCTGATCAGGAGTCAGCACTGCACATCCTCAGGGCATAATGGAGGGAGGTTGATATGAGTTCATGACACAGGAGAGAAAGAGGCCAGAAGCTGCAGTAGCTGGCCCAGGAAAACCCTGTCCATGGCCACGCCCCCAGGGACCCTTCCCCAATAACCAAGTCCCTCCTCCAACATGCTTGTCTCTAACCCCTGAGGTCTGGGGGGGGGCATTTTAAATCCAAACTATGCTGGGCAGGGTAGCACACACCTATAATCCCAGGGCAGCTGAGACAGGAGGATCACAGGTTCAAGGCCAACCTTAGGATCTTAGTGAGACCCTCAGTAACTTAGCAAGATCCTGTTTCAAAATAAAAAATAAAAATGGCTGGGGGTATAGCTTGGAAGTAGGATCCCCTGGGTTCAATCCCCAGTATCTCCCCTACCCCCAAATCCAAAACACAGTTCTTATAACACAGTTCTTCTCCTTTTCTGCCATTTCCTTTGTGTTTTGTCTTACCTCCATCTTTCTGAGTCCTGTGACATCTAGAGCCAGTATAGCAAGAGAAGTTTTCGACTGTTGTTATTGTTGTTTGTGGTGCTAGGGATGGAACCCAGAGCCTCGCACATGCCAGGGAAGTACTTTACCACTGAACCATGCCCCCAGCCCTTTCAGTAATGTTTTAAATTGTTTGCAAACATATAACATCCATTGGAAACCAGGGGAATACACTGGAAGCCAAGAAAACAGTATTAGCTACTAGGTGCCATGGAGTATGTTTCCTAGAGTAAAGTAAAATATATGCAAGGATATGTATTAACATATTCCAATCCCTCCCTGGTACTTTAGATATGGGGTAAGAGCTTCTCTCTTCTCACAGGTCTCTCTTGTGCAGATAAGGAATCTGAAGACCAGGGCAGTTGGTCAATTTTCTTGACTGGGAGTGGCAAATCAGTAAAGAACTGAGGTGTCTGTCTTCTTAACCTAGTACTCATTTTCTGAAAAGATACAGGCAACTGAAGGGTATGGATGAAGCCATAGGCTTATTCATAATGTCTGCATTGATGACAATGAGATTAATATAAATAAGAGAGTTAAGCAAAAGAGGGTTTTGACTCATTTTCTTATGTGATATCAGAGTTAGAAATCAAACCTCCTACTAAAGCAGACATCTTTCTGGTATCAGTCTCCAATTTAAGAAAATACACACTTGACTCATTGAGGCAAGTCAGTTTAGGTGCCAATGGAGTGCTACTACAGATGGCCTGAGTTCCTGAAATAAGATCCCACTTGTCTCTGCCTACTCCCACTGTATTCATCCTGCTTCCCGTCTGTTCTGTGCTTCCCATTTGGTGACCCATTCATGACACACCTGGCTCTAGGTCCTTTTGCGTCACTACTCATTTTACTGTCTGTATCCCTTCTCTTGGCAGAAGACCTCTGAGGGTTGCTATCCCAGTAACAGGCACCACTCAGGCTGGCTCAGTCCCAGACTTCACCTCCTCCCTGGCCCAGGCCTTAGAGGACCAGTGAGGGGAAGCTTTTTGCACAACATCCCTGTAGGTAACTGCAGAGCCTCCTCCTGAGCCTGGCTGGTGAAGGAGAGCATGCTGCCTCACAGGGAATCTGGGTGTTCTGTTAGAAATCAGGACAGCCTCAGCAACTTAGAGAGGACCTCAGCCACTTAAGGAGACCCTGTTTCAAAATAAAAAAAATAAAATATGGCTGGGGGGTATAGCTTGGAGGTAGAATACCTCTGAGTTCAATCCCCAGTGCCACACACACAAAAAAAAATCATTGCTTAGAAATAGTTCCTTTCACTATACAAGAATTTGCCACACTGTAGCCTTTATGCATCCATCCTGATTCAGCCTTAGAAAACAATGCAGACTACTCCACGTGAAAGCTCTTCTAATAGACACTTCAGACAGTGAGTGAGCAGTTCTTAGACAAATCTCTATTCTTCACTTCTCAAGACTAACATCGTACCCCTGGGCCCTTCAAGCTTTCCTTGCATGATACAGTCTCTATGTTAGTCAGCTTTGCATCACTGTGACTATAATACCTGACAAGAACAACTTAGAGGAGGAAAGGTTTATTTGGCTCATGGTTTCAGAGGATTCAGTTCATGATCAGCTGGCTCCAAGGCAGAGACATTATGGCAGAAGGGTGTGGCAAAAGAGAGCTTCTCAGATGATGTCAGCCAACAAGCAGAGAGAGAAAGGAAGGGGCCAGGGACAGATATGGTCCCCAAGGCCATACCTCCAGTGACTTACTTCCTCCAGCCATGGTCCATCTGCCTATACTTTTTACCACCTCCCAGTAGACCATTCAAATTATTAATGTATCAAATGGCTTAATCCATTGATGAGATCAGCACCCTAATGATCCAATATTTTCATGTGTGAACTTTGTGGCATTGCCTAACACATGAGCTTTGGAGAGACATTCCAGATCAAAACCATAACAAGCTCAAAGCCCCTCATTGCCCATTTGCCTTTCTCTGTGTTCCATTTCTGTCTATACTCCCACGGTGTTTTACCAGTAATGAATCTGCCTAGCACAGTCACTGTGAGGTTATTACTTTGGGATGATACTGAATTTGTGAGCTAAGTAAACTCATAGTCTTTGTCTCATGAACCAAGTCCAGATTAGGTCTCTTGGCACAAATCACTTTTGGAACAAGGGTAACAATAAGCAAACAGATATGCAAATTAATAAAAATAAATGTCTAAATATGCTCAATATTTTCAGCCCCAGTCGGATCCAGACTGTATGCTACACTAGGGACACTTTATATGACCAAATTATATCATCATATTATAATAACACATTTCATAAGCCCCAACATTGTCACTGCCAATCTCTTTATCGCGAAGAACCCTGAAGCTTCGTATTTTGGGAAAGTCAAAGATATAAGAAGGAATCTAGGAAAAGTGCAAATCAGGATCATTTCAGGCTCCTGACTATCATTAAAATCTCTATTTTTATGGAAAGGAATAAGGATCATTCCTTCAAAGTAGTTTTTTTTTCATGAGAAGGAAAGAGTTGGTAATCTATTCAGGGAGAGTTCTATTTTAATGAAAAGAACTGCATTTCCTTTTTCTGTTCTTGTTTATGAATTGGAGTATGACAAAGTTTAATTAAAATGTTGCATAAGATTCTTCTAAGACCAATTTATCATACTTATTTCAAAGAATCGCCTTCCCTAACAAAACAGAAAAATGGAACTGAAGAGCAGCATTATGGGACATCAATCAAAAAGAATCCCAGGCCGGGCGTGGTGGCGCACGCTTGTAATCCCAGTACTTTGGGAGGCCGAGACCGAAGGATCCGGGTTCACGGCCAGCCTCAGCTCTCTCTCTGTCTCTCTCTCTCTGTCTTTCTCTCTCTCTCCCTCTCTACCTAGTGAGGCCCTCTGCAACTTCGTGAGACCTGGTTTCAAAATAAAGTATAGCCGGGCGTGGTGGCGCATGCTTGTAATCCCAGTACTTTGGGAGGCGGAGACCGGAGGATCCGGGTTCGTGGCCAGCCTCAGCTCTCTCTCTCTCCTTAGTGAGGCCCTCCGCAACTTCATGAGACCCGGTTTCAAAATAAAGTATAAAAGAAATAGGGCCAGGGGCGTAGCATGGAGGTAGAACGCCCCTGTGTTCAACCCCCAGTACCGCAAAAAAAAAAATAAAATAAAATAAAGTATAAAAACTAGGGCCAGGGGTGTAGCGCGGAGGTAGAACGCCCCTGCGTTCAATCCCCGGTACCGCAAAAAAAAAAAAAAAAGAATCCCAGAACCAGGCAGAACAGTTAAAGGGTTCTGGGCTTAATCTCAAGAAATGTACTTCTCATTAGAGGTGACATACATGGATGGTACAAGGTACTTTTATGGCCTTACATACATCATGAAGAGCTAAGAAATCATGGAGGAGAAAGAACTTAAGCCCACATGGTGGGTGAATGTTAGAGGAGATGGGACAGAGGCCATATGGGAAAGATAATATCCAACTGGGCTCTGAAAGGGTGGGTAGAATTTAAATAGAGAATACTGCATGCATATGAGTTTATGATATACTTTCCCATGGAGAGAGGTCCTCTGAGAGTCCTGCGCAGTCCCCTGTTCTTTGAGCATCTCTTGTTAGACACCAAGGTAGTTTGACCTCTTTCACTTGCCTCAGTGCTGAGGTAGACTAACAACAGAGTAGAGCCAAGTTCTGGGGAGAGGGTTCTGCAGATGCTTGCCTGCCCAGTCTAATACAAGGTCCAAGTCTCTCAAGACCTACATTTAATTCATGTGCTTTGGCTGTGAATTAATGAAAAAATCCAGGGAAATAAGGAATTCAGGCCAGGGACTAAAGACATAGATATTGGAGAGGGGATTAGACACAGCAAATCTCACCTGGACAGATCATGATGGCCCTTATTTGTCAGTTCTATTTTGTCATCCCATAAAGGTAAAGACCGTGTTCTTTTTCCTAGCAAAATCCAGATAGTCCTGGCTGGGCTTAAATGAAATCCAGGCATATGTGTGTGGCTGAAGTTGGCGTGCATGGAGCTTTTGCTTTCATTTGAAAGGGGAAGAGTGAGGTCTATTCAAACAAGGGATGGTGATGAAGAGGATGGTGGCTAGTGATCTACTGGACCTCATGGACCATAGCTATTGGGGTCAGAGGACACGTCTAAGGAAGCTGCCTCCATAAGGGCTTGTGAGTGCTGCCTGTGTGAAAATGTGTGAGAGACCTGGGGGGTGTGCCATTGCCCTAACATTGCTCAGATCATAGTGTAGCCTTTCACCAGCAACTGAAGGTGTCAGAACCCTGGACCTCAACATCAGTTTTATAATGGAAGCTAACCTCAGAGATGGCAGCATAAAGATCCCCCTGAATGACTAGAAATTGAGGACACTGATTTGGGGGACCAGAGCAGGAGAGAGAAAATACGGAAGAAGATAAGCAGTGACCTGTGCTGAGAGATCAATAGATAAACACATGAATGAATCCAGGGAGAACCCCATGAAATACCTAAGGAGCTGAAGGATGTATATGAGCAGGCAGGAGCAAAAGCAGACTATCTAGGTTTTTACTGATCATAGGTCCCTTTTACAATCTCAGGAAAACTAAGAACTTTGAGTATTTTCAATAAGCCCCGAACAATTCCCTCTTTAAAAAGAAAATCTGGATTTGATTGGTATAAAGTTTATGGATATTAAGTAATATAATATTACTGGAATGACTATGGAGAGTTAGCATACATCTTTGGCACTCACATTCCTAAGTATCTCGTGATTTACTTGCTAAACTCTGAATAGTTAGGGCTGCAGGGGTGAAGCAACAAGAATTTGCTCTAAAAATCTACTGTAAAGAAAAGGCTGGTCATCTTTATAGATGGCAAATTGAGTCCCTATAATGAGGTTTGCTCCAATATTGAGTTTTCACTCAGATATCCAGCCATCCTGGTGTTTAGAGATCAGACAAGTAATATTTCCTTTATGTGCAAAGCCTAGATGCTCCACTGAGCTCCTATTGCCAACACACATTCATTTGAGTCTTGGTTGGAATTATCTTCCAGAATTTGAGCCAGCTGATCATGGAGAGAGGCCCATGGAGATAATCAGAAGAGATGAGGTATATTTTCAGGAGTTAAAGCTGACAAAATGATCTGTAATGTCACTGAAGAGCAGCCCGAAACTATAGGGGATAAAGTTCTAGGGACCAAGGGAAGTGCCTCTTCTATATGAGCAAAGTCAGAGCACAGATCCAGGGTCACTGTATAGAGAGCTCATTGGAATTCAAGCTTTAAGAATGGATGAGAATCCTGCAAAAACAGCCACCTGCCAGTCTAAAATTAAAACTCCCCTGCTTAGCATCCAGTAGAGAAAGCCAACCTGATTGATTTCTCAAAGCACCTTAAAAACACCACCTAAGAAAATGAGTTGGGACCTACATATATCTAAAAAGTTCCTTTTGTTCATTACTCACATTATTCCTGTTTTCACAGAATGTTTAGATTTCAAAACCCTTACAATGAATGGAGCGTATATGCTTCATAAAAAAAGAAAAAGAAAAAGAAAAAGAAAAAGAAAAAGAAAAAGAAAAAGAAAAAGAAAAAGAGAAGATATGAGCAGGCTATGTGCTGGTTCACAGATGGTCTTGTAAAAGAGGGTAATCCTAAGAATTAGAATGAGCTGGTGGTAGTTAAACAGAAAAGAACACAGCATGCTGTATCCCTGAAGCCTGCCAGCAGTTCCACTGCCTTGATCAATAAGAGGCAAGTCTGTGTGCTTTCCAGTAGAAAGCTCTGCAAGTGTCCAGGCCAGAGGTAATGAGCAATGGGAGATGGCAGTAGGAACAGAACAGAAAAGACTGTGATCTGTAAACCCAGCTTGAGTCTAGGAACTAGACCCCATCCATCTCGAGTCAATGGTGTCTGGGTGGCACCTGGCACACAGTACAGCCTCTGTGTGAGCTTTTCAACACCAGTTGGCTCTAGAGTCTTTGGGGAAATGCTGATGTGAAAAAAAAAACATGTTTGCACTCTTCATAGCTGGGCACCTCTATTTTCTATGCACAGCTGTTGAAGAACAACAGAAACTGCAATTTACTCATCAAAGCTTTCTGTACAGAGTGGTTAGATTACCAATAAGGTGCCAAGCACATGTTTTCTAAATAAATGAGTGAATGAATGAACAAATTGAGGAATAAATTAATCAACAAACCAATGAATCAGTCAGTCAATAAATTGTATTTACCTTTTTCTAGATAGCCTTATATCTAATGGAGTAGAAAGAGCACTGGACTTGGAATCAGAGCCAGAATTCCTGCTAAATTGATTCCTTCCACAAGTGTGCACTGAGCACTTAGAATGTACGAAAGGCTCTCTGCTTCTACCATGGCATGATAGAATGGTGGAGTTACGATGCACATATGATGAAGTTCATCTTTGCATATAAGAGAGGTGATACACGATAGCAAAACAACAACAAATCAATATTAGTCCAGCTAGCACAATGCTAGACAGGTTTGATAGATGGTACTTACTCTTTTATAGAGGATGCTCAGGAAAAGACTCCCTGAATATGTGACATTTGAACATAAATCTACATAACAAAGAGCAAAATAAAGGTCTGGTCCAGTACAATAGGAAGAAGGGATAGGGAAGTGCAAAGACCCTGAGGCAAGAATGTGCACAAATTACCAAAGTAGAGAAACAAGAACATGCCACTGTGTATGGGACGGGCCAGGTGGGGATTGGGGAGGGTATAAGGTCAAAGCGGTAGGTGGGGCTCATTTCTTTAACTCAGTTATGACAATAAGCAGTAAAGATAGTAGCTAATATCTGTTGAGAGTTTGCAATGTACCGGTCATGTCTGGGCTACCCTACTTAATCATCACAACAACCCAGTAAGTTAGAAAGGGTCGTATGAAGGTGTTTAACAATGTGTGTGTCACAGGCACAAAACAATCAGACAGTACCAGCCTCAACCTTCCTCTGGCCAAACTCATGCAGACCAGCTCGATATCAAGTGCCATTATTGCTCCCATTTAATAGGTGAGGAAACTGAGCTCAGAGATGGGGTCATCACCTCCAAATTTTACAGCAGGCCAGCTTACCACAAACTATATAGTGAAAGTGTCAAGGCATGGTGGCATACGCCTGTAATCCCGGTACTTGGCAGGCTGAGACAGGAGGATCGAAGGTTCACTGCCAGCCTTAGCAATTTAGTGAGGCCCTCCACAACTTGGTGAGACCCTGTTTCAAAATAAAATATAAAATAGGGCTGGGGGTATAGCTCAGAGGTAGAATGCCCCTAGGTTCAATCTCTAGTAACACACACACACACACACACACACACACACACACACTGAGAATGTCAAGTATCCTGCCTCTTAGGAGAATCAGAGATTCTTTATTTAATGAAAAAATACGTAATTTGGAGATTTATTATCCACACTGAGGTAGAAAGAACAATATATTGGGTGTATAAAATCATGGAATTACTCCTGGTATAAGCACTAACCATGAGACTTCGAGTAAATTGCTTTACATCTCTGATTCTCAGAGAACTTTTAATTATGGGCCTAAAAAGGGGGTGCTACTGGCACCTAGTAGGTAGAAGCCAGGGATGCTGCTAAGTACTCTACAATGCCAGGATAAGCTCCAGTGAAAGGGTTGTCATTGTATAGGGTTTGAGAAACCTGTTACAGAGATCAGAGAGGTAATGTATATTGTGAAGAGGTTTAGATGTGATATCAGGGAGTGGTAGAGACTATAGCGAACCCCAGAGCATGCAGAGTCTAAAGGCATTTCATATAATAATAATTTATAAATGTACGAGGACCAAACAGAACAAGTCTGCAGGCTAGTTTCAACCTGCTGTGGCCTTAACCAGACCTGGTTAACCACAATTTTCCTTTTATAGAAAAGAAAGGAAAAAAGTCTTCGAGCCATGCAGAGGTGCTCCTATGAATGCATTGGCAAGCAGATTTACTTTTGATGTGTTTTCAGAAAGCGAGACCCTTCATCCCTCTAATCTAGGTTCTTTCGCTTTTCCTTTGGTTTGCAATTTTTCCCTCCTTCAATTAGACCATCCCCCTTTCTCTCACTCTGGCTTTAGCAAGATGAAGTCCAGCTGCTCCACTCCACCCATAAGAGGAACTTCTGGTTTAAGTTTTTATCCCTTCATGCTGCCTAAAGCCCTGGAAAGGAGGCACCCCCGTTCACATTGCTCCTTTAGAGACAGACAGGCTGGAAGAGACAGGCCGGCCCCATGTTTATGATGTGCTCACAGAGTTATTTATGATTTGTTTATCCACTCTGTGTGGAGCAGTTGTGGCCTATGACTTTCAGCTCCAGGACACATTAACAGATTTGAGGGGAAACTGGCAGAGTAAAGCTACCTAGTTGTACTGGGCTTTCAGCCTCTCCCCACTAAACAAATGCAGTAGCAATCCCAGATGCTCAGGCACAGCGGCACATCTACAACAACACCAGTGATCCCATTGACCTAGGGGCCAAGAGAATGCCTGCAGCAGGAGAGAAGCTGAGAACCAGGACAATGAAGTCCTCTGATCCCCGGGCTCAAAGGATGAGCATGAGTGTGTGGATGGACATGAAGCTGCAGATGCAGAGTGGGAGTTGTCACCATGATTTCTGATGTAGGCACATTAGAGGCTGATAGGATATCAAGGAAAAGCTCCCAAGGTCCTACAAGTACCAGTGCTACTGCTGGAGGGTCAGATCTGCCCCCAGGAAAGTATATCTGGCAATACTATGATACAGGCACTTGAAGACCCTTGTGCACTACAAATAATAGGGCCAATGGAAAAGTAGGATAGGACATTCCACCCAAAACTTACCTAGGAATCAGAGTATGAACAAAAACAATTGTATCCTCTGTGTGCCTGGACAGTAAAGTGCACAATGGTAATCAAGTACGTGTGTTGGCAGCTTGTCATTTAGAGCAGGTTCAATGGGTGCCAGGCAGTGCAGATAACAGTGGAGCCCTAAGCTATTGGGGCTGCTCGTAAGACAGCCAAAGAGCAACTGTAGCTTGCCAACATGCATCTGGGGTGAACCTCTTGGGGAGAAATCCTGAGTGCAACACAATTTTAGATTTTCTGAAAATATGCTGGTACAGCATCTACACTGGAAGTTTTTCTTCTTTCCTCCCTCTGTTCCATGCTATCCTGAAGTCATCTCCCCATATGTCAATGGTATATTTTAATTTGCATTACAGAAATGCAAGTAATAGCAGAAGAGTTCCTATGAGATAAGTGGATTACCAGAGGCCCTGGGAACTGAAGTGCTAGTGCCTACAAGACACACTCCCAAGAATCTTGGCCCTGAGTTGTTTTAGCTTGGATGGAGCTTGGATTTGAACTTGAGCCTATTAGGTAAAAGTTGAGCTGGCGAGGTCTTAATAGTCTGCAACAACTTGGAAGCACAAAGGAGCAGTAAGGGCAGGGGTGCAGAGGCACCAGGAGACACTGAGGGAAATGAGGCATTTACATAGACTCACTTCCCAGACACGGAGGTGCAGTGCCACTCAAGACATGAGGAGGAGGGAAGAACATAGTGAGCATGGGAAGTCAGAATGTCAGGGATTCTACAAAGGACTGCCTCTTTTCTGGTTCTGACAGATTGAAGGAGGTGGAAAGAATGATACCTGGATGGTTTTCATGGAAGCAACATTATTCAAATGCTCACACTAAACTATTGTCAAGGAGTCATAGCTTTAGTTATCACTTCTGAAAGAGGAGGTAGTTGTAAAGACTACCAAAAGAATGTTCACACACTAGGACCTGAAGGCCAGGGAAAATAGTAGGCACCCAATAACTAGAAAATCAAAGAAAGGGAGAGGAGACACCAAGAATAATATGCACCAGGTACAATAGTATTAATACTTCTCTAGTTTTCATGACTGAGGTTTGTACTCCACCTCTTATTCAAATTTTTCTAGGTCATCAAACGATACCAATATGATCTACAAAAGACATTATCCCTCCATGAAACTATTTATTCACTGAGCAATATTGGAGAGAGTAATCTTAGGAAGGATCTGAACCTGGGAAGGACTTCAGAAGATTGTATGGTCTAAGTCCCTGTCTGCCTATTATATCCCTACAGGAATTATCAGGCTCAGGCAACAACCAGATAGACCAAAGCAGTAAGCAATGAGTATTTCCCGTAGTTTATCTGTTATAGAGGGGTTAACCACACAAAGTACACAAGTCAAGGAGTAAAAATTATGCACTGTAACAATTTATAAACAATTGTCCACAACCAGTTAAATCTAGATTTAAGTATGAATGAATGAATGAAATCTTCATCCTTGAGATATTTTGCTTGATACACCCAGGAACTCAGCAACTCAGCTGAAGCATTTACTTAGCACCTCTATTTGCGGTCATCGTACTAGATGTTCCACAGCCCCAAAGAAAGCCCTTGCATCTCCTGTTCTCTATAATTTATCAGAGGTGGATAGATCGAGGTTTTGCCTCTAGCATATGGAGTCTATGAGGCCCTCTTCAAGAAATGTATACAAAAAATTACTTTGGAAGAAACAGATCTAATTTAGGACTCAGAAGCTTGAGTTCATTTGCTTCTTGGTAAATCCATCACTGCTATTTAGAATGTGTTTCTCCAGGTATTGGGGGCTTGTGAGAAAAGCTTGGTTTCAGGTCCCTTCTTCTCCTCTGCATTTCATAGATCTGGCTTCATCCCTACCCACATCCCA
>PVJS01016862.1:19822-37031 GCA_004027185.1 Glis glis
AGAAGAGAGGAGAGGGGAGGAGAGGAGAGGAGAGGAGAGGAGAGGAGAGGAGAGGAGAGGAGAGGAGAGGAGGAAGGAAGGAAGAAGGGAAGTTAGTTAACACTGCAGTCTCTGAGTTAATTACTGTGCTATTTTGTAGGAATACAAAGATATCCATGTGTTAGTTTTTTATTGCTGCATAACAAATCTAGCAGTTTCAAAGCAGCATACATTTATCAGGTCAAGGATTAGGATTTCTAGCAGTTTGCTTGGCCAGGCTGCTTTCTCATCTGAAGACTCAACCAGGAGAGAATCTACTTCCAAGCTCATGCAGCTGATGGCAGAATTCATTTCCTGTGTCTGTAGGAGGGAAGCCCAGCTCCTCAGGGGCTTTCGGCCCTCAGTTCTGTCTCTTGGCACTTTCCACAGGCAGTTGACAGTATGGCTGCTTGCTTCTTCAAGGCCAGTGGGATGATTTCTCTCTCCAGTTTGCTAAGGCAGAGTCTTAAACAATGAGTTACAGGAGTGACATTCCAGCATTTTACCATATAACAACCTAATCAAGAGAATGACATCCCAACACCATTGCTTCACTGAGTTGGTTAAAAGCAAGTAACAGGTCCTGCTTATTCTCAAGGGAATTATATGAGGGTGTAGGTTATTGGGGTCACCATATACTGTGTTCTCCACCACCTACTTTGAAACTTTAAGAAGCTCTCATTTTAATCTTTTAAGATTTCAGGAGTCCACTCTTATTCTAAATATTTGGAAAATTATTCTATCTTGCTACATTATATTAAAATGTAAGCTGCTTAATTTAAACCAAGAGAAATAACCCCACTTAGTAATATAGTATTCCTTCTATTTCAGCTATCAGAAACACAGCTTATGGTATTTTCTTATATGCCTATTTACATATGACTGACACATTCCAAAGAAGGTTTTTAAGTGAGGAAGTACAATAATAAGGTGAATTAATGTATCTGCATTCCATACATAAGATATGAACATGTATAAATATATACTTATATATACCTACATATATAATATATATAGGTGGACAATTCTGGCATATATATCATATACATATATATATATACATATATATATATACATATATATATGACAGTCAGAAGTCTCTCTCTCTATATAAATATATATATATACATATATACATATATATGTATATATAGGCATATAAGAAAAATATATATATAGAGAGAGAGAGACTGACAGAGAGAGAGAGAGAGAGAGTGAGAGAGAGTGTTACTGAGGACTGAACCCAGAGGCATTCTACCTCTGAGCTAGAATCCTCAGCCCTTTTTATTTTCTGTTTTGAAACAGGTTCTTGCTAGGGCTGGCCTCAAATCTTTGATCCTCCTGTCTCAGCCTCCCAAGTATGGGATTACACATGTGTGCCACCAGGTCCAGCAAATTTTCCAATATTTTTAATGTGTCTTCTCTCTGGCTGATTTTTTTATCTTTGGAGTTCTGAATTTTCAATTCATTGTTTATCTCAATTTATATATTTTAATTTACCTTTCTTGTTGTGCAAATTCTAGAGCTCATTCCATCCATCTTCTGCCTCGATACAGAATATGACTTATTAGTGGTTACCATTCAAGTGACATGTATTCCTGATCTCATTTTTCTACAAAAATTATCCCTTAATTTGCCTATAATTGCCCTTGGGCCAGGCTAAACCCAAGGACAGATTGACTGCCCACTGCTCTTCACACCAACCAATTAGGCACAGTTCACATGACTGCCCTATGCTGCAGTCCTGATCTCTCCCAGGAGACCAAGAGAAACGTTCTCAGCCTCCTTCAGTGACACGATCGTGCCTCCAGAAACTCAAATAAGGAGTGATTATTGCTGATTGAGGGTTCCCCCCCCAAAATACCACCATGTTGACTGTGTTACTAAGCTAATTTCCCACTTAGGACTTTCAGAGTATCATTAGAATAAGGAAATGTGGGTGTGTTGCTGGTAATAGGAATGAGAGAAGGAATGATTTCTTCCCACTGCCCATGGTTTTCCTCAGCCCTTATGACAGTACTTTACCGAGGTTGCTCTCACCTGCTAATTCCCCTGTTCTACAAATGACTTCCTCTCTTTCATGGATCCACAAGGAATGATGGCAAGTCTGGAAAGTGACATCCATAGATGATACTCGAGTCCCCCTTACCAACCTGTACTTGACAGTGTTCTTCAGAGAGACAGAACCAAAAGAATATGTACAAAGACACATGAGAGGGGATTTACTGGGGAATTGGCTCCTGTGATTATGTGACCATGTGATTATGTGATTATGGCAGTTGAGAAAGCCCATGGCAGACTGCCTGATAGCTGGAGACCCTGCCAGGAGTGTGGCTCATTTCAAGTCCAAGGGCCTCAGAACCAGAGACACCAGTGGTGTAGCTAAAAGCCTGAGAACCTGGGATCGTGCTGCTGGTATGAGTCCTGCAGTCCAAAGGCCAGAGAGCCTGGACTTCTGATGTCCAAAGTAGGAGACCAGTGTGTCCTTCTCTCAGAACTCTCCAGGCCAATAGGGAAGCGCTCACCCACAATGAAGGCGGGCCTTCCCACCCAGTCCACTCAGACTCACACACTAGCCTCCTCTGAGAACACACTCCCTGATGCACCCAAAATAATGCTTTGCCAGGTTCCTAGGTATTCCTTAATCTAATCAAACTGACACCTAAAATTAACCATCACATAGGCCATGTTTTCAGCCAATAAAGAATCACCATACTTAATCTTCCTTCTGAACCCCAAAAAACAGCTCTTCAAAGAGTTAAAACCAGTACAGTTTATTGAGGGTTCACTAGCTGCAAAATCCCTTTCCATATTTTATTTCATTTAATGTTTACAGTAATGCCATGAAATGGTTGTTAGTATTTCCATCTTATAGACGCAGCATTTGAGACCTGCAAGGGTTGAACTATTTTCCCAAGATCCCATAACTAGAAAGTTGCAGAGCCAGGATTAAGTTGGCTGCTTCCTTTTTCTGTATCACTTATCTTTACAACTCTGTGAGAAGGGTGCTATTCCAATTGCACAGGGAGGAAACCAAAGCACAGAGAAGTTAGGTAGCTTGTGAAGTTACACAGAAGTTACACAGCTTTTATGTGGCAGAGCCAAGGCAGTCTAAGAAGAGAGATGGGGCTTTCAACCACAAGCCGTGCTGCTAAAATGTCTCCATCCACTAATACAACAAGAAGGGATGCTGGGTTTTGATGTCTCTCACTTCCTTTCTTTTCCAATCTAGTCATCTAAGGCCAATAAGTTTTAGCCAGTGCCCAGCCCTTCATCCAAAACCATATTTAAGGATTACATGTTATATATGAAGGCACACAACTGTAATCCCAGTACTTGGGAGGCTGAGACAGGAAGATCACAGGTTTGAGGCCAGCCTCAGCATCTTAGCAAGACCCTGCTTCAAAAATGAAAAAGACTGGCCGGGCGTGGTGGCGCACGCTTGTAATCCCAGTACTTTGGGAGGCGGAGACCGGAGGATCCGGGTTCGCGGCCAGCCTCAGCTCTCTCTCTCTCTCTCTACTTAGTGAGGCCCTCAACTTCGTGAGACCCGGTTTCAAAATAAAGTATAAAAAATAGGGCCGGGGGTGTAGCGCGGAGGTAGAACGCCCCTGGGCTCAATCCCTGGTACCGCAAAAAAAAAAAAAAGAAAAAGACTGGAGATAAAGCTCAGTGGTAGAATCCTTCTGGGTTCAAACCCTAGTAACACACAAAATAAAATAGGAATGGCAGAGGACATTGGGGTGAGAGACCCCAGCCCACTTGATGTTCCAAAGGATGTCACTTTTCAGGGGTGTCTGGGAAGAAGAACTGGTCACCATTTGTATTAGTCAAGCTTCTATAGAGAAACAACCAATAGGAGAGGTGGGGGAGAAAGGGAGAGAGAGAGAGAGAGAGAGAGAGAGAGACTTAAAGGAATTGAGCCCATAGCATGAATATGGGCTCATACCATTTCATGCTATGAGCCCATAGCATGGAATCTGTAGAGTAGCCCAGCAGCTAGGAAGTTCTTCGGGTCAGGGTTGATATTGCAGTCTTAGGCCCAGAGAAGAGGGTCAGCAGGCAGGCACTTGGAAGATCCTCTACAGTACAGTATCAAAGTCTAATTTCTTCTTCTAAAAACCTTAGTCTTTTTTTTTTTTTTGGTGCAGTACTAGGGATTGAACCCAGAACCTCACACATGTTAGGCAAGCGCTCTACCACTAAGCCACATCCCCAGTCTCAGTCTTTGTTCTTAAGTCTGTCTATGGGTTGGATGAGGCCACCCACATTATAGTCTAGCCAAGTGGACATATAAAATTAACAATCACTTTACCACTATTGGTCACTTACTAATCTCTCCCAGAAAGGATTATAATTTTCCACCTGGGAACCTACTAGATTTGGGAAGTTTGAATCTCTACAGCCTGATGTGAGCCAGGCTTCAGACCCTCTGAGGAAGTTGTAGCTTGGGGTGGGAAAGGAAATGCATCAGCTAATATTTAGTTGAATATTTAAATACCATCTGTGGAGTCATAAATCCAGATGTGCCCAGCCCTAAAGCAGGTCCCTGAAAGAGACTGAATCATTCTTAAGGTAATTAAAAATGATTTTATGTAAAAATGATTTTACATATATAAAAGGACTTTACTTTTTTTTGTACTGGGGATTGAACCCAAGGGCATTCTACCTTTGAGCTACACCCCCAGCCCTATTTAGTTTTTTTATGTGAAATATCACTAAATTGCTAAGGGTCTCGGTACATTGCTGAGGCTGGCCTCAAACCTGTGATCCTCCTGTCTCAGCCTGTCAGGTACTGGGATTATAGGTATGCACCATCACGCCCAGCTAGGACCCTGCTTTTTAATGGATATCAAGGCCTGCCTTTACATAAAATGATAATTTCAGCAGTTTTCCTATTCCAGTTTGAGAAGGCATTCATGTGTGTCTAGTATCATACCCTGAAATGTCTTGCTTGAGTTGTGTCTCTGCATGGACACCCATGCTTTTTCATTCCTGCTTTTTCTTAACTGACAAAGGGATGCAATAATTTCATTCAGGTCCAATACACATATGCCCAAGCATGTATATGGATATATAAGCAATAACACCTCAGTTATTAGCAAGTGGGAAGCATTTCTCCCCATGAACATAATTTTTTTCATTTTATAAGGACTATTATTTCCACATCTTAAATAATAGTAAAACTGCCCAGTAAAGAAGCCCCCATGGAGGGGTCTCTGAGAGTACCTCCCTAGATCTTCCTGTTGCTTTCTGATTGCATCAGTAGAAAAAAGAAATAAATGCACTTATAAGAAACAGATCTGATTCCTAAACAGGAATCTTTAATTTAATAACCAGTTAATTTACTGCAGAATCTACACTATTGACAGGAATCCACACAAAGAAACCCCCAACAAATCTAAGCTGAATTAGTGCCACAGTACAGGGAGGAAAAAAAAATAAGAGAGAGAGAGGGAGTTTTCCCTCAAAGTTCATGCTGACAGAAAAGAGAGGGTGTCAGAAGTACATGAGAAAAGGCAGGCACATCCCAAAGAAGTTTGATTATTAAAGCAAGAACTTCGCTCTGGTTCTGTAAAACGATAGGGGGAAGAAGACGGGGGCTGGAAGAACATGATAAATTATTCAGGTTTAAACGATGGTGATAAAAATGTAAATGTAACCCTGTCACGGAATCTTTGCACCAGCTGAAAAAATCCAGGCTGGGAGCTGAATCAGCATATTGCCTCTGATTAAAACCAATTGCAAGCACAAAGACGGCAAGAAGGAAGAAACCTCAGAAGTTCTCTGGAAAGGGCAGATAAAATGATCAAGCCTAGCTCTGATGTTAAGATGAAACCACATTGCTGATATTCACCACAGGCCAAGGGGCCTGCCAGCTCTGTTCAAATGGTGGCACTTGTCATCAAAGAACTAGGTCTTAAGTTCATAAGTGATTATTGCTTCATTAATTATGGTCATGTCTACCCTTCCACTGTGAGCACACTTAATCTTTTCCCAAGAGCAATCCCTTAGCCTCATTTTCATTTTTCATCAGTATAGCCCTTTCCTAGCTGCCAAACAAGAGCTGCACATGCCAACTAGTTCAGAAAGCAAAATGTAAGAACTCCCCTCCCACATCACAATGAGAAACAATTTTTTATATCTATTTGAAATAGATCAGGAGACAGAACATACACATGAGTGAACGTACAGCCCAGTGATTAAAAGCCTGGGCTCCGCATCTGGACCCTCTGGATTCCAAGACAGGCCTGCTACACAAAGGAAGCCAGCTGCTGGCCTTCTCCCAACCTTCCTTATCTCTAACACAGGGATAATGATGGAGTTTGTTGTGAGGACTCAATGAGTTACAACATGTAAAGGGCTTAGGACATGTCTGACACATAGTAAGTGTTCAATAAATGTTAGTTCTCATTAATATTGTGCTTACATTAAACATGTACCACCCACTAAGGGATTAGATAAATGAATTAAGTGCTTAAGAGAAAAGTCATCAGGCAGTCTATTAAGCCACTTGTGTGTACTTTCTTAATAGCACAGTACGTCCAATTGTGCATAGATAGAATTACGTGGATAATGGACTGTTGACCATGATCTCTCCCAATGTGGCTGTACGCCTCAGAATTCATCTTAATGTAGTGATTATAGAATTTTATCAATATCAGTTAATAAAACTGTTTAATGAGCCCATTCACAAATATCAGCTGGGCACAAAGAACCAGAGAACATTCTAAAGCCCTCCAGACACTGACAACTATTGAGGGAGTGTTATGGTTTGTATCTTAAACGTCCCACAAAAGCTCATGTGTTGAAAGCTTGGTTCCCAACACAGTGGTGTTCAGAGATGGGGCCTTCGGGAAGTGCTTGGGCAAAGAGGACTCTGACCTCATCAACAGACCGATCCATGAATGGATTCACAGCTCCACAGGCTATTGGGAGGTGGTGGAAACTAGTTGGAGGGAGGTCTCTGGGCCATGCCCTTCAAGGATGTATTTTTTCCCAGCCCCTTCTTCCCTTTCTCTCTCTCTGCTTCCCTGCCACCATGAAGTGAGCATCTTTGTTCCACTGCATGGTCCCTGCCATGATGTTCTGCCTCACCATAGACCCAGAGACCATGGAGCGGAGCGACCTTGGACTGACCCTGTGAGACCATGAGCCAAAATAAATCTTTCCTCCTTTTAAGTGGTTTATGGCAGGTATTTTGTTACAGTGACAGAAAGCTGACTAGCACCAGGAGGAAGAGGCTTCCCCTGAGCTTCTAAAAGCTTGTGCTCTTAGGTGAAGGCTATCTTCTAGACTGCGATGCCCTAAGGAAACACATCACAATGTACTGTGTGTGGGTTTAGACATTTCTAAAAAGGAGAATGAGAGGGGAAAAAAACTAAACAAAGGGACCTATGAGCTTGGAGGATGGATATGCACACGCACATGTGCTCAACCCTATCCTCTACCAAGTAAAATTTTCTAGACCCACATCCCAGCCCATCCCTCATTGCCAAAGAAATATTTAACTAGCCGATCATGAAAAGGAAACACCATCAGTGGCAAACCATCACTATACAGGGACACTGAGAGTTTCTTATCCACTCCCTCTCTGCCTGTGGCTCAGGGGGCTTTCCTTGGCCATCAGCAAGGACACTCACAGCAATGCCAGGCCCTGGAGCTCCCCTCATTATCCTCATGGTTGACCAGCCACAAGCCCACCCTGAAGTCACCCGCAGACTAGTAACATGCCAGCTCGCTTCTTCACTGCCTGACCTGATGCTTTCCCTGCCTGTCTGCAGAGCTAACCGAAGGGAAATGTCACTCTTAAACTATGTCAAGTAGTGTCACTTGGGAACGCAGGTGAATTGTTAATACTCAGGTCTTTGTATCCTTACCAGGATTTGGTTGCTGATTCTGCCTTATGAGGTCACACCAGAGTGGGAAGGATCAGATTTAGGCCAGGCTTGTTAGTTTTGTTTTCTTTTGTTTTAAACCAATTTACTGGCCAGTGGCCTAGAGCCTCGGGGATGTTCCTACAATAGCTTCCTCCTCCATCACTTCTCAGATACCCACTTTGCCTAAACACTTCTGCTGTGGAAGGACAACTTGTCGGGCTGATTCTTGACTTGTGCTGTTCAGTCACAATGGATTTCCTTCTTTCGTTTGAAATTTGTATTGCGAGTTACCTCACCTTTGAAGGAATTAGGTCATTCATTGCACTGGTATTGTGTACTGGAATTGTGCAATATTTTCTGGTATGTGAACCCATTTGAAGCCAAGGCAACCATGCAGGGAGCTGCAGGAGGATGTTTTATAAATGAGCCCCAGGTAGTTCTAGCCTGTACCTGGATATGAAATTTAGTATTGCTGTGAGTTTGGACAGGAGGCAAAGGAAAGAGTATCAGTCACTCTACTGTGAGGCAGAAGTTGGGATGAGCAACACAGGAGAAGTTTGGAAAGTTGTAGGTAGAAGGGGCACCAGAAGCAAAACTGAGGAAAGAGAGGCCTGGAGTACTTGCAGGCCAGTAAGCATTCAAATCTCGTGGACGTGTAAGGAGGTCACAGGCTGCCATAGTTTGGATCTAGAATATACATCAAAGGCTCAGGTGTTGAAGGCATGGTCCCCAGCTGGTGGCACTATCTGGAGGTAGCAGAAACTTTAGGAGGTGGGGCCCAGTTAAAAGGGGTGGATCAGTGGAAACCTGCTCTTGAAGGAGATATTTTGTTCCTGGTTGTCTGTCTGTCTGTCTGTCTGTCTGTCTCTCTTCTGCTTCCCAGATGCCAAGAGGTGAGCAGCTCTGCTCTGCCATGTCCTCCTTGCCATGATGTTCTGTCTCACCACAAGCCCAGAAACACTGGAGTCAAGTGATCATGGACTTAAAACACACCTGTCCTCCTCTAAGTTTTTCTTCCCAGGTTATTTTGTCATAGCAACGCAAATCTGACTCTCTTGGATGGAGCAGAGAACTTCCAAAAACTGTTGCCAATTGTCCTTCTCTAGGGGCTTCAGAACTCGTCCTCTCTTGCATACCACGTGCAGTTTGGGGTTCACTTCACACTAGTTTACTGACACTCAAAAACCATACAAAGGATCACAAGAATAGTCTCAGACACTGAGCCATGTGGTTCCTAAAACTCAGAGAAGCATCACTTGGGAGTGGGAGATGCAGGAGCTATTTACTCCTGGAAATTAACATGCTGAAGTTACTTGGATGGGTGAGAATCTAACAGGGAAGCCTCTCTGCTTTTTCCTATCTCATTAATATTCAAAACTGGAAAATTATGAAGTTACTAAAACTTTCTATTAGGATGGGCTCTCTTAGGAATCAAGGAACAGCGCCAACTTCAGAGACCAAGCTGGGCATGGTGGTGCACACCTGAAATCCCAGTATTTGAGAGGCTGAGACAGGAAGATTGCAGGTTTGAGGCCAGCCTCAGCAACTTATTTAGACTCTATTAAAAATAAAAAATAAAATAGGGCTGGAGTGTAGCTCAGAGGTAGAACAACCCTAGGTTCAATCCCCAGTACCACAAAAAAAAAAAAACCTCCATGAAAGGGACCTCATGCCAAGTGGGCAGTTGGATCAACCTCCCATGTTCCAAATTCTGTGTGGTCCAGAAAACTCTTTTTATAACTTAGATGACAGGAATGAGGAGAAGAAGAGACAGGGAAGGAAGGGGATGAGCAGTGACTGGGCAACCAAATGAGGAAGCGAGGGCGAATGTCAAGGGGGACAAGGAATTGCTCTTGTGACACGTGGACGAGTATTTGGAAGATATTGGGCCAGAATAATTCTAGTATTATAAATATCTTTGGTGAGCTCTTTGATTTGTGACAAAAGTATAGACATTGTTATTTTGATCGTACGTGTTGTAAGAGATCAAGTTGGACTACCAACTTGATTAGAAGGAAGAGGTTAAGGGTCAGCTTTAAAGTAAATGTTTATCCCCCATAATCCAGTTACTGCAACATCATGATCGGTCCCTGGGGTGCAATATCTGGTATCTTTGTGCAGCATCCTCCTTGTAGCATGGGCCTCTAATCATGTTGAGCGAAGAAAGATCTGGAAGGAATCTGATCCTTCCCTTTGTAATGAAACCCAAACCAGTCAGATTAAAACTTGAATGAGATAATTTATGTGGCATTGCCTTGAAGTAAATAAAAATCATTGTGTCCTAGCAAGGTATCATTATGCAAATTAAGGTATAATACAAGGTTCCTGATACTAGCGGTCTGAATTTACTCTGGGGTCTCTGTCATCTATAAATACATGCTCTCTTACATGCAGATATGTTAGGATAGAAACAAGCTGAGAATAGAAGAGCTTCCAGACACTCTAATATTGAGGGAACTATAGTAGTGTGATTAGTGAAAATTAGAAGTAGATGGGGGAGTAAAAATAAGAGGTTTTGAATTATGCTTTGGAGCTGTTCTGGGGCTCTTACTGGATTGAGAAAGAAAGATGAGTTGTAAGTTTTGGCAGGCATCATTCAGTATGGGTGAGGTTGTGCTACAGTAACAATACTGTCCACCCAGTATGAGTGGCTTAAAGCAACAAGGATTAATTTCTCACTTATCTCTAGACACTTGAAAACTAAATCTCTTCTAAGTAACTCACAAGTGAAAGACGTCTCAAGGGTAATTGAAAATATATTGAACTAAACTAAGATGAAAATATAACATGTCAAAAATTGTGGGACACAAGCCAGGTGTGGCGGTGCACACTTGTAATCCCAGTACTTGAGAGGCTGAGACAGGAGGATCACAGGTTCGTGGCCAGTCTTAGCAATTTAGCAAGGCCCTCTGCAACTTAGTGAGACCTGTTTCAAAATGAAAAAATAAAATAGGGCTGGGGGTGTAGCTCAGAGGCAGAATGTCCCTGTGTTCAATCCCCAGTACCACAAAACAAACAAACAAAACCTGAAACAAAAGCTCCAAGTGATGTAGCACCAGGTACATCAGCTGCCACCCTGATTAGCATGAATAATTTCATGAAATTGTCTGTAAATGTGGTTTTATCTTCTGCTCGAGAGGCAAACATATTCCCAGGGTTACATCAGTCTAATGGAAATAATGAACAAAATTCTCCCCAAAAGATGGACCCTATGAACAAAGGAAGGTGGCAGGGGATTTGAAATGCTCCTGAACAGTGCCACTTTTCTCAAGGGCAAAGGGAAGAAATCTAACAACATGAGATGTTTTATCAATTTTCTAGCATCCAAAAAGTGGTGACTAAATACATAATATCTGTGGATGTGAATTCATGATAACTGAGATTTCACAGCATCGTTGTTCCCTTCGGGGGAGGCAGGACCTCCTGGTGCAGGAGCGGAACAGTTCTGCAGGTGTGTGTCACAGGTCCTCACTTGCAGGTTGCTCGAGATTGATCCCTACTGTAGAAGGTGCAGCGGCTTTCCTCAAGAGGCCACCCCTGCAGTCCACGCAGGCAGTGCTGCCTCTGAAATGTTGGTCATTCCACGCCACTTCTGCCCGGCACTTCATCTGCACACACCTCTCTGTCCTGTGGCTCCTGGAGACACCCAAGGCTCTCAGCACTAACATTGCTTCTCCTGGGCACTTCTAATCCTCAGTCACTGCTCACCACCCTCCTCTGCTTGAGCCCCCTTCTGCCAAAATCTGTTAAGAAGCTTGGTGAGGTGGAGGAGGATAACTCTATCCACTTTGTGCAGAAGTTGGAAAGGAGTCCCACAGCGGTGACACTTGGGTGACAAATAATACAGTGTTTAGTTCAACTGTCCATGAAGCTTTAGTCATAGTTATCGTGCTCCCAACTACCCAGGTATGGATGACTGGGGTCTGTGCTGGATGTTGACTGAATGTGGCCACCAAGGTGCTCTCAGAATCGCTCCTCGCTCTGCAGCTGTGACACTTCATTATGGGTCACTTTAATTTCTGTGATGCGCAGAATGTGCTTAGGGCATTGATGGATGCATCGCAGTCCCCACATACGTATTCTATTGTTGTTGGTACATATCCAGGTCCTTCCTTGAGAAGCAATTCTCTCTCAAAAGCTCCTCAGGCCCACTGCAACCAGTCTCTGGAGGGCCCTTGCTAAAGATTGCCAGATAATCCTAGATGTGTCCAAATCGCTCCCCCAAATCATATGATCCCCACAACAATAAAGCCAGCTAGAAACTTTACCCTTCCAGTGTACATAGGAAACTAACTCTCAGAGGTTAAACAAATTCCTCAAGGTCACAGAATAAAAAGTGATAGAGTGAGATCTCAAATTCAGGTCTGCCTGTCTTTGAATCTATTTATATCATGAGTCGGATGGAGGGGTAAAATGGTGATTCTCAACTACAGATGATTTTGCTCCACCAGGGGACATTTGACAGTCTCTGGAGACGTTTTTGATTGTTAACTACTTTCTACTGGCATCTATAGGCAGATGCCACTAGACAGCCTATAATGAATAGGACAGCCCTCCCACCCCATAACAAAAAGGTATTGGGTCCAAAATGTCAATTGTGCTAAAGTTAAGAAACCGTGGGTTAGAGGAAGATAAATCTCATTATGTGGTTGGGAAGAGACAATTGGGGCATGTCAGGAGGGTCATACTGCAAAATGGTTTCATGATCAGGGGACAAAGTAGGATTTGGGTAAACAGTGGTAGAAGGCAGAGTAGAGAGAGCAGCATGAACAAAGAAGGGCAGAAATACAACAGCTATTTACAAAAGAGTGAAAGCCCATGTACCAGGGATAGGTGGCAGTAGAAATTGGGGCCCAATTTTGGAAGGCCTGGAATGCTAAGAATCTACGTGCAGAGAACCTGGGACAAAGCAAAACACTGCACCATCTCAGAGTATTTGTTTGGGGGCTATGGACCCAGCTCACCACATGACATGAACATTTGTACAAAAATCAATTCTTTTGTTGTTCACATAATCTGCATTCATGCAATCTATATATGAGCCATCTTGGCCCTACTCCATTGCTCTAGGAAGGAAAAACTGGGGTCCAGAGGATGAAGTCACTTGCCCATGGTCTCTGGCCAGTTAGTGACTGGGCTAGGATTGGAATCAAATCTTGGGATTAGATCCAGGGTTTATTCACACTAAATCCATGGTCTAACTTTGTGTGTATAATTTGGTCTCTGGGATCCCCAAAATACAGCCAGCCTTCTTTCTCTTCTGATCCTTCTTATATTTGTATAAAGATTATTAATAAATCTTTATTATTTTCCCCATTCTTATTGAAGCACCCAAAATGTGCAAGGCCAAATATTCTTACATAAGCCAAATAGCATTTTTCTACTAAAAAAAAAAAGTTATTGAAGAAAAGGAGTAGGAATAGGTAGAAGGGCTTTTGTTTGGCCCTTTGGAGCCACTTTCCGAGAATCATGATTGGGCCCGAAAGGTATTTCCCATTTTGACTTTGCATGTGGGCTCAACTGCAATGAAGAATTGTGATTTGGCTGAAGAGGCAAGTAACATAATCCCAAAAAGAATCCCAGGGACGGATCCAGTGGAGGCGGCCTGTACACAGAACCAACCTTCTTTGACCCACAGAACATTTCACAACCTGAGAGCTCCGTTTTGGAATTTTTTTATTTATTCCTCCCAACTGGGCAAAGAAATTACATTCCCAAGTTCGTGCCACTGCAACATAAAGGTTATTTATTTCCAAACAAAAGAATTAGGAAATGTGAACTTTAAGGCTTTAAGATTAGTATTAACTCATCTGCAGGAGACAGATGGTATTTAGTATTTTCAATGAAGAGGCTGTTAAATGTGAAAACTTAATACATCTGGGATGAGTCATCGGGGTGAGTTAATTTGCTAAAATCTTAGCTTTTGCATTTTCTGATTAGATTTTTTTCTCTTTTTGTCTTTCAACCAGGCATCTGTGGCCCTAACAATTTTCCATTTAACACAAAGGAAATACTTCAGATTTTCCTTTATTTACAGTCTCACCTACGGTCATTCTAGGACATTGTCCCCAGGCATAGCCTAAATTGTTGATGAAACAATTTTTAAAAAGGCTTTAATAAAAGGTTTCCTTTAATGTGAAGATGTCAGATCAGCCTGACAGCTTGTATATGTGTATCTAGATACATATGTATATGTATGTATATATATATATATATATATGTATGAATGTATATTATAGAATAGACATTATATATTATATTTCATATTTATGAGTAAATATAAAATGCATTGCATATTTTGTATTTATGAGTAAATTCGCTCTTTCTTTCACTTGCTTTCCAACTGTCTTCTATAATTAATACCTTTGCTTATCCCTGCTAAGTGCTTAATGTGAGTCCTATCTGCAATCTTTAGATTGGAGAAATGGAATTTTGTTTTCACATTTTTCCCTAAATGTTTCCCTTGGGTGTGCCAGATCTCTTATTATGTCTATGAGATAGAAATCCTCACTGTCATTTAGTATATTCAATAGATGCTTCTTAGCTATCTCATCTCTATGCATCCCCTTAGTAATTTCCATGACATTTGGGAAGCTGTGATGGTCCCATATATTACCAGAAAGAAAGCTGATGACTAGAGACCCACGGATAAGAGTTGGCTCCAGCCTACTTTGCTCACTGGGCTGCCCATCGGTGCACACAGGCTCCTCTCCATGGGGACATCATGAAATGCTATTCCTCTTGGGCCTCCCTCCTTCTTCCTTCCCTCGAAGATCCTCTCAGTCCTTTCTGTGACTTGGTTCTTCCCCTGAAGTCCTGGCTTTGTCCTGGAAGAGCAGCTTGTCAGATCCTTCAAGGATTTCTGTGAATGTGTAGGTCAGTCTGTGATAGTTGCCCAAAGCTTATAATACTTAACAATTATGGGAACTATCCCATCAGTAGATAATTTCCTCCATGCTTGATGGAAACACCCACCAGAGTATACTGTTAGAGATTAAATCAATGACATCCTAGTCACCAGGGCTCACTTGAAGTGTCCTCATTTCCCCTAAATCTCCTAATTTCTATTTTCTGTTGAGTTCCCCATTCCTCCCCTTCTCTAGTTGTCCCTGAAAATGCTGAACTATTAGAACTATTCCTTAGGCTGATCAATCCTGTCTCTCATAGAGTAACTTTGTACATTATTATGCTAACATCTACTAAGTCTGGCCAAAAGCCACCTTCTAGAGGATCAAAGTAGGGAAAAAAAGAAGACAGGAGTAAAAGCTAATATCCTGCCAAAGTCCAAAATATTGCATCTGGCCTTCAGCTTCTCTGCAACATTTACCAGGTGCAGATCTTTAGGGGCTCACAGCTAGTCAGCTGAACATAGTACATTCATCAGTACTATGGTACACTTTTGGATGTGACCTGAGACATACGCCAAACGTGCAGTTTTACATTTAGAAAGTTAGAAAGTAACTCCTGCTCTGTGTGTTTGGGCAGACATCATGAAGGCAGTATTTTCACATGCCACCCACCTTTTCTATCCCAGTTCAGAAACTGCAGGAGGAAGGGGAGCACAAAGAAAGCACACAAGTAGAGGGAACAACATTAGCAAAGCACAGAGGCGGAGGAGAATTGGGTATGTCTGGAACACTTTGAAATGTTCAGAAACATTTGGGAGCATAGTCTGAAGGTGAGTTGGAAGAAATTAGTAAAATGCTAACCTCAGGTCAGATAATGAGGGTCTTGAATGTCAGGCGAAGGGGCTCCATCTATATGAAACCAGGGACAGTGGTAGCAAGGCAGATGGAAGTGAGCTTCAAGGCAGGTGGCCTGACAACAGTGTACAAAATAGAGGTGATGGCAGTGGTGTCAGAAAGAGACAGAAAGGGACTGAAATGGGAAGGTATAATTCCCAGGATCTGATACCTGATTGCATATGCTGAGCCAAGGACAAGAAAGACACTAATGACAGGGGTTCTTGACTAGATGCCTAGGAAGACATCTAGGTCTTTAAATGAAACATACCAGGAGAAGAGAAGAGAATTCGTTCTATTTCTGACCACCAAGAAAGGCATCAAGAAAGAAAAGTCAAGCATACTGTTGAAAGTGGTAAAACAGAGCTGAGGAGAAAGGATGACACTCAAATTAGAGACCTGAGGGTCCGCCTCGTGTAGATGGGAGTGGAAATCATGGTAGTAGAATGAATTCTTCAAAAGAAAGACTAGAGAGAGAGAAAGAGAGGAGAGAGAGAGGGGGAATGGTAAACATCAGAAATTCAGGGATGGTTTTGTTTTAGAATCATGTGAATGCTTAATCATAGAATTCCAAAGAAGGAAAGATTTTCTAGATTGAAAAGATCAATACATTATTATCTCTGAGATAAGGGATAAGTGCAATTATTCTTATATCTTTTGGGTTCTACCAATTTCATTACTTCTAAAAACACTAAAAGCTATAAATAATATTTTCATTTTATTTACTTACATAATTTTAGTACTGGAAGTTGAAACCAGAGGCATCCTGCCTCTGAGTCACACTCTCAGCCCTATTTTTTTTTAATTTTGAAACGGGGACTCATTAAGTTGCTGAGGGTCTCCCTAAGTTGCTAAAGATGTCCTTGAACCTGTGGTCCTCCTATGTAAGCCTCCCAAGTGCTAGGATTACAGCCATGCACCACCATGCCAGCAAATGTTACTTTTAAAGAAGAAAGTAGTACAACATACTAAAGGAAGCAAACTACTAATGAAAATACTATGATTTTTTAAAATGTGCTTTTATTGGTGCATTATAGTCTCACATCACAATGAAAATTAAGTTGACAGTAACATACATGCACACAGCACCTGGTGTCTCCCCCCCCCCGCCTCCCCTCTCCCCAATACAGAGTACCAAGATTGACGTTGGTATATTCTCATATGTATATATGGTCGATGGTAGTAATTCCATTAATGAACTTCATTCTTCCCCCTTCCCCTTCCCCTTCCCTTAGGCCACTTCCCTGATTCCACTGAGGCTTCTCCACTATTGTCTGAAGACCCATTTGTATCCCCACTACTCCCTAGCTTGAGCATACTAGAGAAAACATGACCCTTCTCTTTCTGTGATTGGCTGATCTCACTTAACATAATGTGCTCCAGATCCATCCATTTTCTTGTAAATGTTATTATTTTGTTCTTCTTTATTGCTAAGTAGAATTCCATTGTGTGTGTTTCCCATAATTTTGTAATCCATTTGTCTGTTCATGGACACCTATGTTGGTTCCATAATTTGGCTATTGTGAATTGTGCTGCTATGAACATGGGTATGCATATATTACTGTAGTT
>PVJS01016863.1:0-36929 GCA_004027185.1 Glis glis
TTTTTTTTGCGGTACCGGGGATTGAACGCAGGGGCATTCTACCTCCACGCTACGCCCCCGGCCCTATTTTTTATACTTTATTTTGAAACCGTGTCTCACGAAGTTGTGGAGGGCCTCACTAGAGAGGGAGAGAGAGAGACAGAGAGACAGAGAGACAGGGAACGAGAGAGAACGAGAGAGCTGAGGCTGGCCGCGAACCCGGATCCTCCGGTCTCCGCCTCCCAAAGTACTGGGATTACAAGCGTGCGCCACCACGCCCGGCATGGGTTGGGGATATCTGAAATGATGCTCCCCCAAATCTTTCTTTTTGCCAAATTTCTTTAAACTCAAGCCAACATGCTACCCTCAGAATCTTCTTCCATTTCTCCTCTTGGCTACTAAACCTACAACTAGGGTTGAGTCGCAGCATAATCTAGGTATGGACATGATGTAAATTGGAAAAGAAGGACTATACCCCAAAGAGGTGCAAGTTGTAGCTGGCATGAACCTGCAGTAATAAGGGTAGAATCCACTAGACTGGATTCTGAGAGTGCTGATCATGGGCCAGAATGTGGGTTGGGTAAGGACTAGGTTTTGATTTTGGAAAACTTTAATTTTGGAAAACCAGGACACAGGATTTAGCACCATATTAAAATTGGTACATCATACCTGATCAAAATGTAAAAGTTGTATTTATGAAAGAAGGTACAGAGACAAGTTTCAAAACTTGGAGGAAATATTTTCAAACCATATGTCCAACAGAGAACAAATATCATATATCACATATATATGTTATGTATGTGTTATATATATATGTGTGATATTTGTATATCACATATATATGTTTTAACATATATATGTTAAAACTCCATAGCAACACCCAAATAATCAAATTATAAAATGGGCAAAGTCACAGACACACATTATCATATGTCTTACCAATTTTATTCCTTGGTATTTATCCCAGAGAAATGAAAGCTTGTTTGTTAAAATAAAATAAATAAATAATGGAAAGAAAAAAATTTATATATTGACATATGTAAACACTTGGAAGAATCTCCAGATAATTATTCTGAGTGAAAAAAGCCAGTCTCAAAAGATCACTTGCGAGCCAGGCGTGGTGGTGCATGCTTGTAATCCCAGTATTTGGGAGCCTGAGACCAGAGGATCCGGGTTCACGGCCAGCCTCAGCTATTAGTGAGGCCCTCCACAACTTAGTGAGACCCTGTTTCAAAATAAAGAATTAAAAAAATAGGGCCAGGGGTGTAGCTCAGAGGTAGAATGCCCCTGGGTTCGATCGCTGGTACTGCAGAAAAAAAAATCACATACAGGGAGTTCCAAGATGGAGACAAAGGGAGATACCATGTTACGATCTCTCTGAGACTTGGATCTCAATAGCCCTGAAAGCAAGTTTTTGACAGGAGAAGAAAAGCAGCGAAAACTTGAACTAAACAACGAAAATTGTGAAATGCGATGGAATCAAAGCCCGAAGACAAAACAGAGGAAAGTAGAAAGCTCCAAGTGCCTTACCTGGGGAATGGCGACGTCGCCATTTTGGCCAGACCGGGCTGGCCACTACCAAAATTGTGGCTTCCACACAAGACCAACAGAGATGCCAGCCATCTGTTGTGAGTCCAGCAGCTGCAGAATAGCAGCAGTGAAGGCGAGCAGCGACTCACTCCACGCGTGACACAGACCTGAACTGCTGCGTCGGCGGAAGCGGCAGCGGGGCCATCTTGGTTAGACCGCCATCAGGAAGAACAAAATTATGTCATTTGCAGGAAAGTGGGTGGAATTAGAGAACATTATGCTTAGTGAGATTAGTCAGTCACAAAAAGTGAAAAGTTGGATGCTCTCTCTATTATGCAGAAGCTAGGGAGAATAGGGCATAGGAGGTACTCCAGACAAAGATGGAGAAAACCTTAGGTGAGCAAAGAAGGAGAACTAACTGGCTGAGGGGGATGGGAGGGGGAACAGGGAAACATCTTAATGCACAGGATGTACATATGCAAATATACCAAAGTCAACTACTATGCTGAGTATGAGAAAGAGGGAAGGGGGAGGGAATGGGGGTGGGAATTGGAGGAGGGCTAATTGACTGTTGTGTGCATGTATACTTCTTCTACCATCCTGAAACACATCAAGTCATATGATTACAATGCACCAATTAAAAACAAATTAATTAATTAATTAAAAAATCACATGCTGTATGGTTCAACTTATGTAACATCTTGAAATTATAAAATTTTCTAAGTAGAGGAGAGATTGGTGGTCTACTAGTTAGAAACCAGAGGTAGAGGCTGGGATGAAAGGAAGGAGATGGGCTTGGTGCTAAAGGCAAAAGGTATTATTCTTATGATAATGGAATTGTTCAATATCTTGCCTGTGGTAGTGGATACATAAACCTATATGTGACGAAATTGTATAGAATTATAGGTACAGCACCCATACAAGTGAGCACAGACTAAATGAACACTCTGAATAAGATTGGTGCCTTGTATCGATGTCAATGCCCTGGCCATACATTATCCTATAGATTCGGAAATATCACTACGTGTGATTCTACCAATCAGGAAATATAAAGAGAAAAATACTATAGGTAGGATAATAACAAGACCTTTAAAGAGTTGAGAAAAATTTAACGAGAAGTGTGGAAGGCCTACAGGAATCAAATTTGTTGAAGGATATAAAAAGGATACAAATTAAAGTGTCTCTGTTCTTGGTTGGAATGAAGTTCTAAATTGATGGGGATACTACTGAGTTATTAAATAGAAGAGTCAAATTTGTAAAAAAAAATTCAAATTTCCAAGAAATTAGGGTTTACATTCAATAGATGTTCTGTTGAAAATTCCAATTGGACCTTTCTCATAAACTGATTTTGAAATTAACTCAGTAGAAAATTTTTGGCTAAAGAGATCCGGAAGAAAACATTAAAGAAAAATTTGCCCTACTATTTTTCAAATCATTTTTGTCTTATACATTATATTTAGGTGGAGATCAGCTCTATACTTTGATAACTTCTTCAGTATACAGAGATGTATGGAAATCACATGCAATTCGTTTCATAAGAGTTAAATAACGGATACTAACACTGGATGTAGGCCGAAAAGGAGATAGTAATTAAATAACAACAACATGCTCAGAAAGAGGCACATTAGTTAATGAAGCAAAATTGAGTTGAGAAACAGATCCATGTATATATGGGAACTTTGTTCATAATGGGGTCAATTAAACTAGAAGGAACAATATTGCAAAATACATTTGATTAAAGTTGTATCCCATACTTCATACCTTGCATAAAAATTCAATGCAGACTGCATATTTATGTGTACAAAAATGTAAAAGTAAAAAAAGAAATATAGGATACTATTTTTATAAACTTGGGTAAAGAAGCACTTCTTGATTAAATTATCAAGGGAATGACTGTAGAGCTGTCTATGTAAAAGTTTTAAATTGCTCTAAATAAACATCAAAATATAAAAGACAAATGTTTTTGGAAGAATTACTATTTGCTATATATCTTCCAGAAAAAGATTTTTGTTTGGTACTGTTTGGGTTTTTATTTTTATTTTGTTTTTGTATTTCTGTCAAAAGTTCTCTGATATGGCCGAGCATGGAGGCACACGCCTGTAATTCCAGTATTTGGGAAGCTGAGACAAGAAGATCACAGGTTCAAGGCCAGTCTCAGCAACTTAGCGAGACCATGTTTTAAAAGCAACAACAACAAAAAAATAGGTTGGGGATGTAGCTCAGAGGTAGAAAGTCCCTGGGTTCAATCCCTAGTAACATACACACACACACACACACACACACACACACATTTTGTAAGTGAAAAAAGCAGATTTGGTAAGTGAAAAAAGCAGATGCCACTTAACAGTTGTTAAAATAACATAAGGCAGCATTGACTGCATAGGAATTAAAATATATTACCAATAAAAAATACTAACCTATAAAATGGTTACACATACATATCTACTAGAAGTGGTGGATACAAAGGAATTTCACAATCGTACTCTACATAGTTATATATTTGCTTTCTTACTGTAAGAAGTATTCGTGTATGTACTTCTTTAGTAATTTAAAAATTTTAGCCAGGCATGGTGGCGCACGCTTGTAATCCCAGTACTTGGGAGGCTGAGACAGGAGGATCTCAGGTTTATGGCTAGCTTCAGCTACTTAACGAGGCCCTCTGCAACTTAGTGAGACCCTGTTTTAAAATAAAGAATAGAAAAAATAGGGGGTGTACCTCGGAGGTAGAATGCCCCCGGGTTCAATCCCCGGTACCAAATAAATAATAAATAAATAAATAAATAAATAAATAAATAAATAAATAAAATTAAAAATTCAGCATTATACAATTGTTACTGTCTGGATTATTTTGCTTCCAGTCTCTTATTCTTCCAACCCGTCTTCAGCCAAGGCGCTGACACCTTCCACCTGCACATTCCGTTCAACAGGACCTGGAACTATTTGGTTAAAGCAAGTTGCGATTCAGCAGTTTGCATCCACCTGTAGAACACCCAATACCCACCGAGCCTCAGGTAAGCCCTGGAGTCCATGTGTTTACTGATTTCCCACCTCCTGGGAAGTTTTCTTCCTTACAAGTTTGCTTGCACCTTCTGCCTTGGTAAGCTTCTCCCGTTAGCAGGCCAGTTCTCCACCAGCCTGGATCTCTACCTGAGTCCAGTGCGCGGGAGCTCCTTCTCACTGGAGTGGGCGGGCGTGGATCAGAGGTGCCTTCTCCCCTGTCGCTTTCAGTACTGTGATTAAATTAAACTACCAGGCTCAGGTCCTATCTGCACGCTGGACTCCCTCTGCATCCCCACACTTGCTTGATTCACTCTTGGAGTCAGTCCCAAGCAGAGTGTTTACACAGTGAGGACATCTCACCCCCTGCCCGGCTGCTTGAGTTGGCGCCAACCCCGAAGCAAAGCCTAGGTAGGTAGCGTGAGCATCCATGCTTCTGTCTGGCCCCAGCTTCTTCCTCTTCTCCACCAGTCCAGTCTTGAATACTCTCCATCTGCCCCTCACTTCCCTCTTCATCCATTTCATCTTGTTTTGTGTCCTGAGAGGCTGACCCTTATCTGTCTTGGGACTATCAGTGGGCTGGAGGAAAGAAAGTTCGGGGTGTTTATTCCTTGCTGTTTCTCTCCACACAGCCAAAACTCCTTGAAAGAAGCTCTCTCCTGAAGCTGCAAGTCTCTCTGGGTTCTGGGTTCTGGGAACTGCATCCCTCTTTATTCCTTTAAGCCCAGGGAGAGCAGCTGTTGCTTGAACAAGGTATTTAACTGTCCCTGTGAGTCGTTCTCAACATGGGCCATGGCTTTGTTAGTAGATTCCAGGCTAAAGTGTCTTTAGCCGCTGTCTTGAGTGTGTTGCTTGTGTCTTGCTAGGACCTAGGCGTGAACCGTATCACTGCAGCAGGTAAGTCTCTGGCGTGAGCCCTTTTAAGGTATAGCAACAGCAACGATGTTAGTGGAAACACTAGTCTGATGTCTTTTCTGTGTATGTGGGGAGGTGGTACTGGGGAATGAACCCCAGGGCATTCTACTACACCCTTATCCCTATTTTTTATTTTGAAACAGGGTCTCACTAAGTTGCTGAAGGTCTCATTAAGTTGCTAAGGCTGGCCTTGAACCTGTGATCCTCCTGTCTCAGTCTCCCAATTACTGACATTACAGGCATGCATCACCACACGCAGCTAGTCCTGTGACTTTGAATTTTCAAATCTTGCTGATAAACTATATGCAATGCCTAAAAACACAATGAATCTAATCACTGCAGTTTCTGAGATACGAGACCTTTCATCTTTCTTTAGTTTTGGGGAGAAGAAAAAAGAGTATTTTACAATTGATATCAATGCTGATAAGATGGGCATCAAATCTAATTATTTACATTTAATTTATTTATAGATATTAACAATTTGAACTTAGAATACTCTCTTAAGATTGTGTTTAGTCTACTCAGCATTATATTTTCATTGTGTTTCCTTTTAATTGTTTTATTTCCTACTAAGTGCTAGGCTCATTATTTTTGTGTCTTCTCTCAATAGACTAGTTTTTTTTTCAGGAATGCTTTATCATAATACTCTGTCATCATATGTGTTTAGCTGGTTACCTGTTTAACAATCTTCCTAAAAGACAAAGAAAGGTAATCGGAGCTATGGTTCAACATAACTGATCTGATCATCTTTGTGGTAATGTACATTTATTTAACAAATATATGTCAAATATCTATTGTATGTCAGACATTGTTTTATGAACAAGGTTTTCCTATAGCAAAAAATTCATGGTCAAGGTAGTTTTCATTGCACAGGACAGCCAACATAGATTTCATTAGCAAAATTCAAAATCAAAAAAGCAAAACACATTTTACGTAAGAACTTCCATACCTTGCCTTTTTAGTGCATATCAAAGCACACTCTTATTATACCGTTTCTATGGAAAAAATGCATTCTAAGTATTAACCAACTTTTAAGTGTGTGCTTGGCTTTCAATCTGTTGAAATTGAAAACTGTTTCCCTATGACCCCTTTTAACATCCAGCAGAAGATGCTCTGAAAGCTTATAAATCTAGGTTAACAATCAGAACTATAAAAAAGGTAATTTCATCCTTGCTTTAAATCATTTCTGACATTTCTCTTTCCTTTCAAATGATAAAGGACAAACAAACAGAGGCCTGGAAATTAACCATAGACTTTTATACCAAACAAACCTTAATCATTTTCCTAAATTTCAAGTCAGAAAGAAATCATTATGTTGCATAGTGTGGATGGAGAAACAGGGCAAAGCCAACCATGGGGTTGGACACTCATTGGATTTTCCTTTTTGGGAGCTGATGGGCCTTGATGGACGATGGCAGGTCTACTATAAAGGATGATTTCATTCATTATTACATAAGAGGAGAGAATTAGTTCTTAGAAATGCTGAAAGAGGTTCAGCCTATCACTCATAATCCACACTCTCCCTTCCACTCTCCCTAATTTGGTGGCAGCGTCCAATGTTTAGTGTGGCTTGGTAAAGAATTTCTGTTCTAAAGTGAGTCATTTATCAACTTCTAGTATAGCTTTTGACAGAAAATATTTAAGTGTCATTCTTGACATATAATAATAACAATGCATTTTCATTTTGTTTCTCTTTGAAAAATGTTCTTTGCTTTTTTTTCAACTTTATTATCTTACTCCAAACAGAAAAGTGTCAGACATAATAATTTGAGTTTTTCTTCTTTTCTTTTTTGCATCCAGTCTCTCTTCTTTCCTCCTCAAAGACTTTAGGAGACAGATGATATAGCTTCAATCACTCCATTTCCAGTGGAAGAGCAGTAGAGTTATCTAAGAAGTCTTTTTCCAACTCTGAAAACTTTGTCTTACCAAAGGGACTGGCATATGTGGCTATTTGCTCTGACCCATTTCCAACATTCATCACTGTCATTTAGAAACCTCTCCTTTTATCCTGCTGGGGGTATGTGTGGCCAGTTCTTGAAAACATATCTTATTTTTAGATCTAGAGTGTGTTTGTTTCTTTTTCTCTCTCAGCTGACATGTTGAGAGACTGGCTGTAGTTTTTTTCAGCCCAATGTTATTAATGAGATTTACACTTCCTACATTTGTGTTCACCCTTCCTATTCATAAAAACAGTTGCATTGTACATAAGACTATATCTCTGAACTGTGCTTTCAAACTCAGCTTTGAAAATATCAAAGGGGTATTATTTACAAGTTAATACATTTAGAACTCCTTGTGTCCCAAATGTGAAGTGATAAGTTATTGTGTTACTTGATTCTTAGATTAAGAACATTTATTTGTTTAAATAGGCACCTATCAATCTTAGAAAATGTACTCTACTACATATCTAGTCATTTGATTTTCAGATATTTGGGTACAAAGTATAACCTCGGTTTAGAAAAGAAATCAAATATTTGGTTTGCTAGATGTTAAACCTGCCTAGAAATTATTGTACAGTGGAATACTAATTATCTTCCAAACAGCGGTTTCATCCCTTTTTCAGTTTTGAGTTATGAAAATAAAGGTTGCTTACTATCTATTCCCAAGGTGTAACTATTAGGCAATTTGAGCAAAATTAATCCTTACTGGGACTCCCATGCCTCTAGACATAGCAGTTAGTTCAATGATGGACATATTCATGACTAAGCCAGGTGCAAAGTGTTCTCAAGGCGAAAGGGTTTTGTTCAAGGATGAGCCCATTAAAATGCAGTTCAAGACTAGAATTTTTTCAGTATGGGAAGAAAATATAGTTTTTCCATCTTTGGTTACAGATGAAGACATGCTAGGCCCAGCATCATGTAACCTTCATAAACTGGCTACATAATGAACGGTGACACCAACAAGTTATGAAATGTCCAATGAAATGTCATACCCAGAGGTCAGATGAATCCCTGGCTACTGCCAGCTGATGTCTTGTGACCATGGGCCCAGCCAGTCTGAGGACAAAGTGGATATGGGAACAGAGCTTAGATAATTGCCAAACAAGGGAGTAGAATGTCTGAGCAAATAATTTTGTAATAATGGCACCGTTACAGTTATGCTAGTAAAGATAATATATTAAATCTTATGTTCTCTTTGGTTTATCCTTGAAAAGTTAAAGATCCTGAAGGAGAGCTGAATTTCAGTGAAAAATTTACCACAAAGTCTATTAGTTATTTAAAACCACTTAAAACTAACCCTAAATGTGGAAAAAATATGAAAGTAGTTTAGAGTCATCATGTTTTCTTCTAATTAGATGCTCTAGTTTTGGAGAGTAATACTATAATTTTGAGACAATTATCACTGTTCACGTTTGTATTTTCCTATTTTTTTTTAATCAGCTTTTACTGGTGCATTGTAGTCACACATCACAATGTAGTTCAGAGTGATAGGGACATACATGCTCAGCACTTGCTGAGCTTCTCCCCGGCTCCCTCCCCAATCCCTTCCCTTTCCCACACATGATATTGAGATTGGCATTGGTAATTTCACAAATGAACATAATATCAGTGGAAGTGTTTCCTTCATTAATTCCCCCCCCCCTCTTCAACATCCCTTCCATTGCTACACTAGGGCTTCTCCTCCATTATCCAAAGTCTATCTTGAATCCCAATTACTTCCTACCTTCTACATATGAGAGAAAACATATGATCCTTCACTATCTGTGACTGGCTAATCTCACTTAACATAATGCTCTCAGGTCCATCTACTTTCTTGCAAATGACCTAATTTTGTTCTTCTTTATTGCTGAGTAGAATTCCATTGTGTATATATGCTATAATTTTGTAATCTATTCATCTGTTGATGGACACCTAAGTTGGTTCCATAGTTTGGCTGTGGTGAATTGTCCTGCTATAAACATGGTTATGAATGTATCCTATACTATTCTGATTATAATTCTTTTGGAAAGATACCCAGGAGTGGTATGGCTGTATCATATGTTGAATCCATTCCCAGTTTTCTGAGGAATCTTCACAGTGATCTCCCTAGCAGCTGCACTAATTTGCAACCCCACCAACAGTGTATAAGAGTTATTTTCCCACATCCTCACCAGCATTTATTATTTGACTTCTTGATGATTTATATAAAATTAGGGTTAGATGGAATCTCGGTGTAGTTTTTATTTACATCAGTGTAGTTTTTCTTTACATCTCCCCGATTTCTAATGATGTTAAACATTTTTCCATATATTTATTGGCCATTTGTATTTCTTCTTTTGTGAAGTGTCCATTAAGTTCAATTGCCCATTTCTTGATTGGGTTATTTCTTTTTTAGTGTTAAGTCTTTTAAGTTCTTTGTATATTCCAGATAGTATAGGAGTAGCTGGCAAAGATCTTTTCCCATTTTGTAGGGTCTCTTTTTAGACTCTTGATGATTACCTTTGCTGAACAGAAACTTTTTTATTTAATACCAACCCATTTATTAATTCTTGTTTTAATTTCCGGAGCTTTGTGATGTTATTGAGGAAATTTCTACCAGTGCCTATATGTTGGAGTGTTGGTTTGATGCCCTACTCTAGTAATTTCAAAGTCTCTGGTCTAATTTCCAGGTCTTTGATCAATCTTGAGTTGGTTCTTACACAGGATGAGAGGTTGTGTTTTAATTCCATTTTTCTATAAATGGTTAGGCAGTTCTCCCAACACCATTTATTGAAAAGACTGCCTTTTCCAACATGTTTTTGGCACCTTTGTTTAAAATCAATTGGATTTAAGTGTATGGATTTGTTTCTGTAACTTCTGTTCTGTTCCACTGGTCTAGGTGTCTGTTTTTGTGCCCCAAACATGCTGTTTTTATTACTATAGCTCTGTAGTATAATTTGAAGTATGTAATTGTGATGCCTCCTGCATGATTCTTATTGCTGAGAATTGCTTTGGCTATTCTGATTTTGTTGTTGTTGTTGTCGTTTTTCCATATGAAATTTGGGATCAATTTTTCTAACTCTGTGAAGAATGACACTGGTGTCCTCATAGTGATTGCATTGAGATTGTAGATCACTTTGGGTAGCATGTCCATTTTGATCAAATTTATTCTGCCTATCCAAGAGCATGGGAGATCTTTCCATCTTCTAAGATTTTCTTCAATTTTGTTCTTTAGTGTTTTATAATTTTCATTGTAGAGGTCTTTTACCTCCTTGGTTAGATTTATTCCTAAGCTTTTTTTTTAGGTTATTTTGAATGGAGTTTTTTTTCTGGATTTCCTTCTTCAGTAGATTCATGGTTGACATATAGAAGGTTTTTGTATATTGATTTTGTATTCCGCTACTTTGCTGAATTTGTTAATCAGCTCTAGAAGTTTTTGTTGAGTCTTCTAAGTATAAGATCATGTCATATGTAAATAGAGAAAATTTCGTTCCTTTTCCTATTTATATTCTTTTAATTTCCTTCTCTTGCCTTAGCACTCTGGCTAGAGTTTCCAGTATTACACTGAAAAGGAGGAGTGATCATGGGCTTTCTTGTTTTGTTCCTGATTTTAAGGGGAATCATTAGGTTATTTGGATACTTTCTGTTTTTCTTATGTGGGCACTCAATGCTATAAATTTTCCTCTTAAAACCACCTTCAAAGTATCCCATAAATTTTGGTATGGTGTATATCTATTTTAATTTGAATCTAGGAATTTTTTAATGTCTCTCCTTATTTCTTCTATGTTCTAGCCCTCATTGAAAAGTGTATCATTCAATCTCCATGTATTTATGTAATTCATTTGTGTCTTCCTCTTGTTGATTTCTATTTTCATTCCATGATGATCTGAAAGATGCAAGGAATTATATTACATTTTTTAATTTGTTGGTACTTGCTTTGTGGCCAAAAATATGGGATACTTTGGAAAAACTTCCATGAGCAGTTGAGAAAAATCTTTATTTAGCTCTTGTTGAATGGAATATTCTGTATATGTCTATTAGGTCCATTTGGTTTATAGTGTTCTTTAGGTCTGAAAAGTCTTTACTGAATTTTATCTGGAAGATTGATATAGTGGTTTAAGAGGTGTGTTGAAGTCTCCCAATATTACTCTGTTGGAGCCTATTTGAGTCTTAATGTCCTGGAGAGTTTTTTTTTTTATAAAAGTGGTTGCACCCCCGTTTGGGTCATAAATATTTACTATTATCATATCTTCTTGTGAGATTGTTCCTTTTATCAGTAAGACATGATCTTGTCTCTTCTGATATGTTATGGCTTAAAGTCTACTTTGTTGGATATGAGAGTTGCTATCCTTGTTTAATTTTGGTCTCCATTTGCGTGGAATATCTTTTTCATCCTTTAATCTTTAGCCTATGAATAGCTTTGCCTGAAAGGGGAGTTTCTTGCAAGCAGCATATAGTTGGATTATGATCTTTAACCCATATTGCCAGTCTGTGCCTTTTAATCTGGGAGTTTAGATCATTAACATTCAATGTTACTGTTATTTATACTGTTGTTTTGAGTTATATTTTCTGTTTGGCATAGTGTTATTTTTTCTTTGCTTAGTTGTTCATCTAATGGAATTTGTCCCTTCTCTGGTTCTGGTATTTATTTCTTTTTTTAAATTTTATTTCTTTGAGTATTTTCTCTAGTGCTAGTTTGGTAGTCATCAGTTCTTTTAGTTTCTGCTTGTCTTGTAAAGTTTTCATTTCTCCATCAATTTTAAAATATTTTTTTCTAGATAAAGCAGTCTTGGTTGGAAATTGTTTTCTTTCAGGGTTTGAGTACATCATACCAGACCTTCATGGATTTTATGATGTGGGTTGAGAAATCTGGAGTTATTGTTGTTTGGCCTTTCAATGTCACCAGTCCTTGACCTCTATGTTAGTCATTTTTATTATTATGTGGCATGGGGAGGTTCTTGTTTTATCTTATCTTTTGGGGTTCTGAATGTCTATTGGATGTGGATGTTCACCTCATTTTTCATGCTTAGGTAATTCTCTGATACTATTTCTCTGAAGATATATATAATGCTCTTCATTTGTGCTTCTATGTCTATGCCTATGTCTTGAAAGTTTGTATGAGGCTAAATTTAAAGGTGATGGACTTATCCATTCTGGCAGAGGAAATCTTAAAACAGTAAAATATCCAAACTGCATCATGGATACTTATGTCTGCATTCAGCCAGTTGCACACTGGATTTCAGGAATGGAAAGCAAGCCAGAGAGATTTTATAGATTTGCAGTTTGGTCAGAAAGGCATGTGTAAAGCTGGGGCCCAGAGAGATGGTGGGATGATAGATAAAAGATGGTTAAAGGGAGTTTGAATGTTTGCATAGGAACAAAGGAAAACAGTCAGGGCATTTGAAGATTTAAATAAAAAAGAAATAAATGTGGTCAGTGCAGTTAAAGCACATGTGTAGAACCAGGGAAAAAAGGATGTTAGTTAGTCTCTCGAACCTCCTTAAGAGAATATAGTTCTTAGTGAAGCAAACAAGCGACAGTCTCTGATTGGCTTCAGGCCTCTGTGTTCTCCAGGTTCAAACTCAACAGGACCAGAGACTATAATATACTGTACCTTGATGCCCCAGGGACACCACTGCTTTCCTGTTGGTTGTGATCCTGTGAAGCCCTGTAGCCCACTGGCATCTGGCCTTTGCAGTTGCCAGGCCCAAACTCAGGAGGGACAGAGATTATGATCCTTCCAGCCTGTGGCCCTACTGGCTGATATTTAATGCCCCAGAGACACCAGTACTGCTTTGCTGGTTGCAGTCACTTGAAGCACTGTCAGCCGCTGGCATCCTTGAACACCTAGCTCAAACACTGCTGGCTGAGAGATTGTAGTATTCCTAGCCTATGGCATGGCTGTCTGAGTTAAATTGTCCCAGAGACACTGCTGCTACTCTGCTAGCTCTGCTCACTTGAAACCCTACTGGCCCCTGGCTTTCCTGCTTGCAAGGCCCAAACTTTGCGGGGGAGAGATTGTACCATTCTGATCCTGAGGTGTGGGTGACTGAGTTATTTAGCCCCAGGGACATTATTGCTGCTCTGCCAGCTTCGATCATGTGTGACCTTACTGACCACTGGCATTAGTACTCCCGGGGTCCAAACTCAGCTGAGCAAGCATTTATAGCCTTCTGAGCCTGCAACTGGGTTGACTCAGTTATTTTATCCCAAAGACACCACACTGACAGCCCCACAGTGATTGCTGGAGACCCCACAGTGGTGGGTGGTCTGCTGACTCTAGGTACCCTCTAATTGTCCCTAGAGACTCTCTGCTAATTCATGTTTCTACTGTGTCTGACTGTAGCCCCACCTCCATCTCCACAGGAATGGTTTGAAAAGTCACAGACCCCATGAGTTTGTTCATTGCCACGAGAGTCCCTGCTGCCATGCAGGCTTTCTCTGGGATTATTTGTAAACTCACAGTCTTGACAAGCCCAGTTGTAGCCACTCAGTTCCCTGCAGGAAGGGTCTATAGTTTCTCAGGTCCCTGCAGGAAGGGTATGTAGTTTTATATTTTCTTGGTCCTGACAACTGCAGCTGCAGCCACGGGAGTTCACTGGGTAATTTGGCTGGGTGGTCTGGAGATTCCCAGTCTTGAGGTATTCAATCTTGAGAGCTTGGAGAGAAGAATGTGATTGCCTTTTTGTGTTGGTCCTCTGCAATCACTGGTTCGATAGGATTTAGCTTTTCCTTTACTGGAGTTTGTCTCTGAGTGCCACAGGATTCCAGCCACCTCCAGTTCCAGTGCAGGCTCCCAAAATGTCTCCCATCTTAGCAATCTGCTCACCAATTGTATTATTTTTTGTTTTGAAAATTTTGTGACATTTGTATTCTTTTTGACACCATAGTTCCCCTGGGATTTTGGTCTTAGTTCTGTGTATATGGATTCATTTTTTTTTTGTGTGTGTGGTACCGGGGATTTAATCCAGGGATTTTCTGCCTTTGAGCTACATCCCCAACCATATATGTATGTGTGTGTTAGTTGATGTGAATTTCCCAGTGTTTGGAAAACTGGCCTCTCTTTGAGTTCAGTTTGATTACATGACACCTAGGACGATTCATTCCAATTCAGCTTGATCTAGTCGATTGAGCCTAGTGTAGGAGCTCAGTTCAAATATATATATTTGAAATATTATGTATATATATTTATATATCAAGGCCAGCCTCAGCACTTAGCAAGACCCTTTTTCAAATATATATTAGAAATATACATATATATTTCAAATATATATAGGAATAATATATTTCAAATATATATAGAAATATATGTATATTTCAAATATATATATATTTGATGTATATATGTATGTATATATATGTATATTTCAAATATATATATGTATATTTGAAAAAGGGTCTTGCTAAGTGCTGAGGCTGGTCTTGAATCTGTGATCCTCCTATCTCAGCCTCCCAAGAGCTGGGATTGCAGGGGTACACTACTGTGACCAGCTGCTGATTCACTTTTTAACACCTTTCCCTTCATCTTGGCTCTTCCAGCCCTGGCTTCTCTATTTGAATCAACTTTTGATTGGCTACATGTCTTCACTGAGTACTATTTTTTATCAAGGAAGGCTCATATGAGTTACAGTCTCTAAGTGAACCATTGTAGAGAATATATGCCTCCCTGTTGTGTAATTAAATGACAACCTGATATTATCAAAGAATAAAATTTCAACAAATTGAGTTTAAGATCTCATTGACTTTTGCTAGTGATTCATATATAAGGCCACATCCCATCTATGAAATAAAAAGGCCTCTTCCAGGTGTAACAGAACCATCAGTGTGTGAGGTGGCTTGAGCGGGAACAAGGAAACTGCAAAGTGCAAAACTCAGTTGCTTATCATCAAGTTACTCCAGGTTGTTTTCCTTACAGAGTTAACATAGAAGGAGCTTCCTTATCATGCTGACTCAGGTTGACCCTTTTGGTTAGTTGCTGTGAATTTCCCGGTGTTTGAAAACCTGGCCTCTCTTTGAGTTCAGTTTGGTTACATGACATCTAGGATAATTCATTCCAATCCAGTTTGATCTAGTCTATTAAGCCTAGTCTAGGAACTCAGTTCAAAATGTTTGCCTCTTGTAAATTTTATTTAACAATATTTTTTTGATAACTCTCTCTTGAAACTTCATAAACAGTGCATCAGTATTTTTTTTTTTTTGTGGTACCGGGGATTGAACCCAGGGGAGTTCTACCTCCACGCTACACCCCCGGCCCTATTTTTTATACTTTATTTTGAAACCAGGTCTCACGAAGTTGCGGAGGCCTCATTAAGGAGAGAAAGAGAGAGAGCTGAGGCTGGCCGCGAACCCAGATCCTCGGGTCTTCGCCTCCCAAAGTACTGGGATTACAAGCGTGTGCCACCATGCCCGGCCAGTGCATCAGTATTTTACTAGCATTAATATTATTGAGGAAGTTCAAGGCTGGTGGTTTCTCCCCATCACCCCCATAGATAATATTTTTAAAAAATCGAATGATGGAAGAATTATGTCTTTATTCTTGAATTTCTTTAATTTGACTATGATTTTTTTCCATATCAGTCACTTTAAATCAACTTTTTCAAATAAAGCATGCTTCTTTTAATTCACAGATTCAATCGTTTCTACACCCGTGTAAGTTTCCTGGGTTATGCATATGAATGATTTTCTATTCTTTTTGTTTGTTTGTTTGTATGGAAGTTCTACTTAGGGAACATAAATTATCTTTATGCTATTTCTTCCTTAGTTATCGTTCATATCCATCATCATAGCTCAGTTGTTTTACTCTTGTTAGCTCACTCTCTCTCCTCTTTCCTTCTCTCTCTCTCCTTCTGTGATCATTTCGATTGCCTCAAGCTTTTTATACAACATTAATTTTATTTCATTTTAGCCATTTCTGTTCTAATTTCTGCCATGTAACTTGTTTATTGTCCCAGAAATTGTGGTTTTGGTTCTCAGTTTATTTTCTTAGCTCTGACATAACCCCTTGCTTTGTATTCTATTGTTTTATCATTTTGACTTCAAGCTCTCAGATTTCCTCTCACCTTCAAAATCTTAATTGAATTTCTTTATTGAGATCTTTTACAGGGCAAAACATTGGCATGAGTTCAGCCAGTCCTTCTTGGGTTATGTGTTTTACTAAAATTATTTTCTCTGTATTATATCTGTACAGTTGCATATCACTTCTTTCCCTCTTGCTCACAATGAGCTTATCTCCCTTTAGACTCTGTTGTCATCAGGTAGTATGAGCTAATTCTCTTTGATACCTGATGTCCTTCTGGCATGTCAGCAAGTGTCCCCTCTGTGTCCATGAGAAGAATATAATTTTCTAGCTTATTGATTTGGGAATTCATCATGTGACATTGATATTGGACTTCACATCTAATGGCCATTGGGATGTGAGTAAAGACACCATAAGCAAATGTCACAGGCTAGCATGGTGGCTTGTCCTTATAGACTTCAACTTTCCAAATGACAGTAACACACTCTGGGTAGCTACTGGTTCCAGAATGGAGATTTACATCCAGCAGAACTAAATCCAGTACTCATCCTTGAACCAACCCAGGAGTCTCCCAAATGAGTCCAGGAGTGTCACAGCCATTCCACAGATCCATAAATAACAAAGATAAATGTCACTTGCAACCACTCAGATCATGGAGTTGCTGTTTCGCATTACTATTGCAAAAGCTGACTAAATCACCTTTCTATTTTACTTAGAACCAATTTGTTTTTTGCTTTTCTCTATCAATTGAATGTTTTCTTTTACACTTTTATTGGTGCATTGTAATTAGACATCCAAGTGATACAAACATACATGCACAAAGCCTTGATGTATTTCCTGTTGCATTTCACCCTGCTCTCCCCCTCCTCATATATATTAGTGAGGTTTGTAGTGATACCTTTCATATATAAGCATAGCATTATTAAATTGGTTCAACGTGCCTCAGACTGTAAAGGTTGGGAAGAGAAGAGCTAAGCAGAAGCCAAGACAGATCTACATAAAAGACATATGCTGCTTTTCCTGAGATCCCATTAAATGTCCTGTATCAGGAAGACATTCTACTCCTACAGCTTTGACAACTTTTCCATCTTAGTATAGCACCTTGGAAGATGACCGGTCCTTCTTGGTGGCCTGTCCTACTGGCCTGCGTCCATGAAGTGGTCTTGCTTTGATATTTAGGGGCTTTTACTTTTGAGAATTGTCTGACCTTTCCCAGAGATGTTTAGCCATGGTTAGTCTGCTTATTATCAAATTGGAAGATATTAGTACAAATCCTTAGGCCATTAGTAAGACACACTTCTTTCATGTCACAGGCTCTGGGTAAAGGGTTAAAAGCCATGCTCTGTAACTGTGATAGTCAATCTAGTTTGTCAACTTGACCTGATCGTGACACACCCAAGATCATGTGACTTTGGGTGTGTAACAGCAGATTAAACAGAAAGCCCTGCCCTGAATGTAGGCAGCAGGGTTCTGATAGGTGCAGGACTTAGATAAAAGAGGGAGAAGCCGCGTAGAGCAATGCGCAACTCTTTCCGAAGAAAACGCATCTGCTCTCGCCTGATATCATCGGCCTCCGGCTCACAGAACTGGAACTTAGCCGTTTCTCTGAAGAGCTTCTTGATCTTCTCTGCCTCCAGCCCTTCGAACTGAAACTTCACCATCGTTTCTCCGAAGAGCTTCCTGATCTTTACATCTTGGACTGGGACTGAATTAGTGGTTGCTCCGATCCTAAGACTCCAGCTCTTTGACCACTCGACCAGCTCCTGGTTCCTCTGACTCTCCACGTGCAGTCAGAACTTGGGACTACTTTGCTTCAAACTGTAAGCCCATCTGATAAATCCCTTTTTCAAATATATTCATTCTGTGAATTCTGTTAATCTAGTGAACCCTGTCCAATACAGTAACCCACTTCAATTCACACATGACTATTCTATCCAGCTTTGGTTTTCCTCATACTTGTGAACTGTGTTGGGAGGATAACACATGCATCTAATTCTTCATATCAGATATCTAAATAATCTGGAAAATTTTTAAATGCTCTAGAATAATTCATACAGGACTTTCCGTTGGACCTAAAAGGCACATATGACAACCCAATACAAAATATGAGTCAGAATTTACACCAGAAGCCTGCTAATAAGGAGCATTTGGTTACAATTTTCAGCAAGATACTCAGCAATCACAAAGTAAACATACCACCTTTTCCATTGCTAATTAAGAAGTCACACAATTATTATGGTAAATTAATAACTTAGAAAGAGCATAGTTCAGAGGCAGAAACAACAACAAAAATCTCAGAAGGTAAGGATTTGAAACCTTTGTTGGCATCGACTTAATAAATTATTTTGGGCAAATCACCCTAAATCGTACTTCCAGGCAACACCCATAACTCAACATAATGTTGTGGTATTGTATTTTCACACTGTTCGATGTGCTATTTTTATTGCGCAGGCAAACCATTAATGAACAATTCAGTTTGCCAGTAATTAAGGTTGATTTAAATACTAAATGACCCAATGCCAACCAACAAGAAGTAGTTTTCTCTATTCATGCTATTTGTTTCTCTACCACATTATAAGCACAGTTACTCCAATCACTGACATATGGTCGGATGGCTTGCGTTTTGCTGAAGAAATATTAGTCCTTTTTCAAGGTATAAATTCTTTGGGCTAATGCAAGAGAACTGGCAAAATTGATATGCATAATGATCACTCCTCCTTCCTCATTCTCTCCCCAGTAAAGCTTGACTTTGCAAAGAAGACCAATTTCTAAAATAAATATTATCTTTGTAAATGAATAACCCAATCCACTCCACACTAATTCTAACAAATATTGATAAAAATCCCTTTACCAGTTTTAGATGGAAGATGTTTCTACTAAGCCATTTTCTCTATTTACTGATGCACACACACACACACACACACAAAAAAAAAAAAACAACAACACTTAAATTCATTCCTAATGGGGTATTTGAAAACTCTGAGGTCATGCTGTAGCATAACTTCTGAACAGAGTAGATCGGATTTAAATCAAGAAAAAATAACATATCAAAAGGTAGCTGGAATAAAAAGGAAATATTAATTACTGGACTCATGTAAATGAAATGTTATGAAAAAATTAAATATTTATTTTTAGGCCTTAGTGTAATATACTTAATGCTGAAGAAAGACCTCATTTCAACTGACTTTTACCTGACTTTCAATTAGTCAATCACATAGTATGAAATTAGAAAATAAACAAAACACCAAAACCATGGTATTTTTTCATGTTTCCTTTGTCCAAGTGCTAATATTTGATCCTTTAATATTAATACATAACCAATTTTCTGCAATTTTTATGGTACTAAAAGGAGTATTGTAGAAATAAAATATAGAAAGATGGTTTCAAACCAAGCCAGAGAGACTACATTGTGATATAGAATATACTTGAATATGTTTATTATTTTAAAAAGTCCATTCTCAGCTGGATCATTTTGAAAAATTGGCAGCATACTTCCTACACAAAAATATATTCTGAACTTGTATCTAGGAATTGTTTAAGCTCCCCACTTGCATTTATACATAATATAAAAGTGAATTCAAGGTGAGGATTGCAGAATAAAATAGGATCATGACATTTGCATCCCCACTGCCTAAGAAAAAGATCCCATAGTAAATACATTAATGAAAAGTTTTTTAAAATCTGACAAATATTCAAATGTGCCTTTTAGGTCTGACGGAAAGTCCTGTATGAATTATTCTAGAGCATTTAAAAATTTTCCAGATCATTTAGATATCTGATATGAAGAATTAGATGCATGTGTTATCCTCCCAACACAGTTCATTCTAAAACTTTCTTATTGAGCCAATTTCCAGGGATAACTCCAGAGTGAAAATAAACCTCTGCTTAAAAGCTGACCTGACTCTACTCAACAGACAGTCTTGAGGTGTGCTCACAGAGCGAGCTGTCACTGCACTGGGTTACCGGTGACATTTTGAAATGACTGTGGTTGTAGAACTTCCTGTAGGCAGTTGCTGCTTGCTTTGTTAAATTGCACACATTTTTCAGTCAAGCATTTTCCTGGCTGCATCAAAGGTGTTGAGTAACTGTGTTAACCTTGGTGTATTTTGGCAATAGGAGATCAAGGGAAAGTCAATAAATGTCTCCCACAGCCCTGATGAACTCCAAGGCCACTAACAGAGGTGTTTATGGGCTGCAGGGGACAATTTGGTCAAGTGTAAGCTTCCCTTCAAATTGCTTATTGCCATTTTAGTGTTAGCAGAACATATTTTAAGTCACTTCTTTGACAGAACATATTGGTTGGCATTGCGTAGGCTTCTGTGTTTTGATGAGACAGATGGCAAGTACCCATTTCTGTGCACTGTTATCTTTTAGCTTTAAGTATCACATTTACTGATGAACTGGACCTTGCTCGAATTTTCTTTTCCACTTTGAACATTTCCACCTTATAAAATCTTTTTATGAATCGACATTAAGATGATTGCCTATGAAATAATAACGTTAAATGTTATAAGAAGCAAAAGACTTTAAAGGTGAGTTCACATTTGTGATGGAGTTTCTTTCTTTGAATTAATTATTCTCATTTCTCTTCTGCCATGAGATTGTTTTAGAAGTCCAACCATGGTTAATACAAATGCAGGTATAGCCTAATAAGATAAAACCATCTGTTATTCTTTTAGATATTCAGAAGTTAAAAAACTACATTAAAATATTATGTAGGTTTTTATTTATAGTCACACTAGTCTTCTGAAAAGTAAGCTCTCACACAGAAAGTATAAAGAATATAGACCTGCTAAAATTTCAAATATATAAAAACTTAAATATTGGTCAAATGATCTCTTTTTAGAAATAAAGTTTAAAATATATTATTTTTTGAAGTGAACATTCAAACTGGCATATTTTAAGATCAATCAAAATGTAAAGGGTTACACAATCCACCATTCACTTCCTTCTCTCAAATTATCCTAATGCAAGGGAAAAATAATTTTGATTTGTTTTGATTTTATCATCACTTTTTTTTTTACTTTGGTTATAGAGCTTGGCATATATGTAAAAATCATCTGGGAAGAATAAAAGAAAAGTTTCAATTTTTGAAATATACTTAAAAACACTTTTTCATCTAGTTAGTGATTCTAGAATATATTTAAATTGCTCTCAAGATTTCTGATAATTGCAGATCTTGAAACAATATAATATTACTCTTTTTCTTTTTTGAGGTATCATGTTTATAGGAATAAAGCTTGCCCGACCATGTGATGGGTTACCACTGCTTTAGGAAGTGTAACAAGTAGCTGTACAGTCTCCAGGCCAGATTCTATCCAGCCAGCCTGGATTCCAGACAGTGTTTACTCTGGAACTCACAGCTCCTGTTAGTGTCCTACTCGGTTCCCTAAGAGTGCCCCAAATTCTCCTGCGAAGCCAGCTCATGATTGGAACTGCTGCCTGAACAAACCTCTTACTACCACCTTCGCTTCCTGTCCCAGTCACATCCTAATCTCCTCCGTTGTTGTCTCTTGAGAGTTGCAATGTCTTTGGGACTGTTTCTTGAGGCCACAAGTAATGTCCCATTTGCCAAACTAGTGGTTTCTTCCTGATCATCCATCTGTGTCTTTGCACCCTTTCATACTCTTGACTACACACTGTCCATGTGATCCTTCCTTGGGCCTCCGTGGTACTGGTTTCTGATGCCTGGACTGCTCTTTCTCAGTCTTCTCCAGAGAGATCTCCTCCATTCTGTTTCAACTGTCAGGACATGTTGCTGGCTCCAGAATTTCTATTTCTGTTGCTCACACCTCTCTGGGTTTCAGGTCTTTATTTCCAATGCTTAGTTCATAGGCATGGACTATTTGACGTCCCTGGAGCATCACAGGCTTTATCAGCTCTCTGGATGCCAGGCCACCAGGCTCATCATCCTCTATGGCCCCATTTAACCTGATGTCAGAGAGCTGTTTCTATGTCCTCTCTCTAGCATGAGGATATTACTCACAGTTGTCAGTCATCAAGTCTTAGAAATTCCCAGTCAGAATTGTTTCCCAAACCTGCCTTCTCCTTCCCATTGGTTTTTGTAATTACCCAACTGTCTTGCTTGTTAAAATCACTGGATAATTGATCTTTTTGCCTCCAGTATTCCTTCTACTTCAATTTAAACTACATAATAACTCCAAGCCAAGCGTGGTGGTTCACACTTTTAATTCCACGACTTGGGAGGCTGAGACAGGTAGATCACAGGTTCACAGCAGGCCTCAGCAACCTAGTGAGGCCTTCTATAGCTTAGTGAGACCCTGTTTCAAAATTAAAACAAAATAAAATAGACTGGGAGTGTGGCTCAGAGGTAGAATGCCCTTCAGTTCAATCCCTAGTACCACAAAAAATAATTCCAGAATTTTATCTTCCTAAAGGAAGCAGTCCTGTCATTTTCTTCATCAAAAAATGTGACCACCTTTTGTCTTCAATAAAACACACATTTCCCCTTCCTTCTGGTAGTTGAGTTGACAAATTGTCTTTATATACCTATTTAGGGCTTCTCCCAGTACCTTTCTCTGGGTCTCAAACTTTTATCTAACTATTTCATTGAGAAATCAAAATTCATTGGAATATAAACATAGAATGTCTTTATTTTTTCCCTAGTCTTACTATCAATTTTTCTCTGTCAAATCATCCTGTATCTAGGGGTGTGCTCCCTTTCATAACATGGGACAGCTTCTGAATCCTGAGGTTATTTTAGTTTTTCAAACAGACCTATTTCATTTCCAGATTTACTTCTGATCTTATTGAAAGTTAAAAAGATATTTTGAATTTGAAATCTTAATAAAAATTGAAATAAGCTGGGCATGGTGGCACATGCCTGTAATCCTAGTATTTGGGAGACTGAGACAGGAGGATCACAGGTTCACTTAGCGAGACCCTGATTCAAAATAAAAAATAAAAGGGGCTGGGGTTGTCGCTTAAAGATAGAATGCCCCTGGGTTCAATCCCCAGTACCATCCCCACACATGCAAAATTGAAATGGATAGGAAAATATGTGCTATAATTAAAGTCAACCAATGTTAATGCTAGAAATCAATATAATATTAGGAAGTTTTGTGATAAAGTTGTGGAAATGGTATGACTTCTTTTCATTATGATTATTAGTATCACCAACATATTGCAATTATGTCTCTAAACCAATCTCAAAATACATCCTATCCTGCAATTAAGTTTGACTTCAGGTTGAGCATTACCTATTGTACTTGGAAACATTGTTTGAATCTATGTACGTGAATCGGGTGATAAGTTATAATACTAAACAGAATGCACATTATTTTAGGTTAAAATGAAAACATTCTAAACATTTATAAACATAAATGGTTATTACCGATAGGATTATAATGAAATGTGTCTTTTTAGAAAGCCAACAGAATTGCTACCGAAACAGCAAACTCTACCAAGGTAACCTCTATTCAATATCTTATGGTAGTCATTATGAGTTATTTAAACACACACTTAAAATGAAGTTGTCCTTTTCCTTCTGCCTACATGTCATATCTTCTTGGTGAAAGAAATGTCTAAAAATATCCCTTTCCCTGTCTAATTGAGTGTGTATGAGAGTGTGCTGTAATTGGTATTCTGATTGCACTTAGATTCCTCATCATACCCATTTTTGTTTCAATACTGTCATTATCATAGTTTTACATTATCATACTAAAGCCCTCATGATGTATGCAGAGAAAGTTGTAAAAGATGAGAGTTATAATTGTGGTTCTTAGAAAAAAAATACCCGAGGGTCTCTGAGGAGGACATGTAACCCTGAAATTAAAAAAAAAATGGAAATAACTTACAGTACAAATGGTGATCTAAAAAAGGTATGGAAGGATGATACTCTAAATCCAAAATGTAAAAATTTTATATTTTCTTATTATTGATCTAGTATATGTAATCTAGTTGACACTAGTGGAAAGCTGTTATGCTTTAAAACAGTTCACTTAGATTTCAGAAGATGAAGAATAGAAACTGAGACCATTTTTGTTGCCTTTTTTGTGTCCTGAAGGAATTTATACTATAATGGGATATTCCTTGAAAGACTAAAACACATGACTGTGACAGTTCTTTCTTCTTTTCAGTTGCTATTTTGAGCTGCTAACTTCTGACCACCACACATTGCTTAAAATTCAGTGACTTGTTTAAAATGAATATTTCTAAGAAAGCTGAAATTACCTTGAAATAGATGTAATTTACATACCATCATCAACATTCCACTAGTTATTAAATAAATATCTTCATTGCTTTTTATGCCTTTGGTAAACCTGAGTCTCCTAAAATGGTACCTCCTGTTATGGCTCTTTAAATAGTAAGGTAGATGATAGTTTATTCTGTAATTTTTCCTCCTCTTGGAAAAATCTTCAAATGGGATAAAATGCTCATTTGGGAGAAATAATGGTTGATATTTCTTCAATATAGGTGATTTAGTAGATTTTTTATTTACTCCCATTCTTTGCTTTAAAAACTGCATCTCAGGTATGATCCCTTAAAAGTGACAATATTGCCATTTTACCTACTTCTAATAAATAGATATTATTCCATAGTTAATATAGGTAATGGTAAAGAATGAGAGTAATACACCCCAATTTGAAAATAAATTTATTCTCAGAACTAAACTGTAAAATTTAGTTCTCCGGCATGAGAACAGAGTTAAGCATGTGGAATACTGATATTCTGACCATTTATTCCATGAAGATGTCTCCCAGTCAGCCTGGGCTTAAAGGCCACTGTAGCATTTGAAGGTGTGGGTCCAGGCAAGGGAGACTGGCTGAAAGGGTAGTCCCTAGGGTCTGAGACTGAGTTCCCCCAAGTCTTTTCAAGGTATTAAAACACTTAACTCTCTGACTTATAGTCTTTCTGGTCAAAGGGTGATTTCTCTTTGTAGCTGAACCTTATTTCCTTTTGATACCTTAAGTCTTCAGAAGTCCATTCTCCACCAATAAATTATCAACCTTAGTTTCTGGCCCTCTTCCTCCTCCTCTCTCATTGTACCAACTCAATTAATTAAATGGCCTCTACTTTCTCTTGAGTCTTCTTGTTGTGTTCTGTGAATTGACCTCATTCATCTGTTTCTTCATACATTTATCTTGGCTTTTCTCTGCTCATTGTTTTGCCTACTTGTTTTTTGCCTTTTTCTGGGATTTGTTTAGTTTGTACTATTTTTAATCATATCAATATTGTCAGGAAAAAAAGGAGGCAATCATAGTTACCAGTCATTCATCTTGAATTCAGATTCCAACTTCATTTGTTTTAATACAGTTTTTCCTATAAAATTAACTCAATGTTTATGATTTTATAGTTATCAGAAGAATTTAATTGAGTCGCAGATGAATTTTTTGTGTAATATACTGTTTTGTAACATTTTAATTTATGATTGGGTATAACATTATAGCTATAGATACATAAACCTTGAACGATTCATTCTTCTAACCAAAATTTCAGAATAACTTTTTTCATCTTATGACTAGATTATGTTTTTGTTTCATGAATAAAGGAAGAACAAACAATTTAGACTTCAGGAACTGGATTCATCTAATAAAATATTCTTTTCTGAGGTTCATTGATCAACAATTCCCTCTGTTAATTTATGAACCAAATGGACAGGAGGTGAAAGTTTAAAAACACATTTTAGCAATAAAAATTTAAGCTAGATAGAAACACTGTACTTTGCTTCATTTCATATTTCAGTGATTGTGCACCTCCTTCATAAAGCTTAAATTACATGCTAAGTAATGGTGATGACTTTCTATTTTTAAAATGATAATCCTTTTCCTTTTAAAGATGTAATATAAGTGTTTCTATCACTTAGATAATTGGATTTTAGTTTCTACCTCTGGGCACAGGCAATGGTTGGGTACTTTTTTTTTTCAAATTTTGGTAGAGAAAGTGCAGTCCCATGAAAAGTGATAATAAAATAATAACACAGAACTGGTTGGGAGAAGCATTTTCTTCTTGAGAAATCAATAGGAAAAGAGTGTGATCCTATTTCTCACCCTAGGCAAATCAGCCTTACAGAACAGAAGAGCACTTGTCTAGAAGGGTATCCATGACCCAGCCCTTCCCTCAGAGACTAAGTGACTACTCCAGGTTAGGAGCAACCCCCGACGCTGGGAGAGGCTAATTAAACTAATAGTGTGGAAAAGGGGCGAGATGACCTTGCAATTTGAGCACTCCAAAGGCTTTCCTCCTACCCTCCATCCTCAGCACTAAGCAGCTTCTTCACTTAGAATCTCACTGGCGTCGGTAGTACCTGGCAAGCGATACCTGGTTCCTTTTGGTCTTCTTGCTTAAACTGCAGTGAGAATATTTGACTTGGTCTATGATTGATGAATGCTGCAGGAAAGAAATGTAATTGCTTTGTCTATGCGGCAGTAAATGGATATTCCCTTTGGAAACTCAACTTGCTTCATTTAGACCCAAACATGCCAAGCAGATGCAGACGATCAACACACAGCATATGATACAAGCGGATATCTCTCTCTTTTATGTTCCATTTTTAATGTAATAGCAAACTAACATCTGTTGTTCTGAGCATCACAAATCTGTTCTTTTCAATGTAAAGGTTTGCTGAGCATTGATATTTTACTAAAAATAGAATGTGTGTGGCAATTAGGGTACACCGTATTTTTATGTCAGATTCAAATGTCCTTTGGAAAGGTCACTGTTGTGAGTGTGTGACCTACTGAGCTATACTTCTCTGATAGGTGTAATTACAAGGTGAAGTGTGGTAAATGGTAACATTCTGGGGATGGATGAAGGAACAGAGATGAGCAGACAGGTAATCATGTTTCACAGATAATAAAGTGTTGTCAACACCTTCTCACAAGTTCTTTGGGTCTGGGCTTTAAAGAGAGTACTTTTGTTACACATGAGAAATGTTACTCCATACTCTAAGAATTTGAATATTTGCTATGATATCATTTGGTATGTCTGTGAGCCTTTTCTGGCTCTAGTTAGACCCTTGAATGAAATAAGTAATAGAATCATAGGGTTGCAGCATTCTTCCTTAGGGCAAATAAGAAAAATTAGGATAGACATGACAGGGAAAATCAAGTTTAAAAATCACTTTAGCATGGCTGGTATTATTATTATTTTTTTTTTTTGCTGTACGGGGGATTAAACGCAGGGGTGTTCTACCTCCGCGCTACGCCCCCGGCCCTATTTTTTTATACTTTATTTTGAAACCGGGTCTCACGAAGTTGCAGAGGGCCTCACTAAGGGGAGAGAGAGAGAGAGAGAGAGAGAGAGAGAGAGCTGAGGCTGGCCGCGAACCCGGATCCTCCGGTCTCCGCCTCCCAAAGTACTGGGATTACAAGCATGTGCCACCACGCCCGGCTTGTATTATTTTTAATGTTATGTTAACTCATATGTTTAGACAGTGCATAAATAAATCTAAATTCCTGCATAACGTGCACCTGTTGATTTGTTTCTTTGACGGAACAATCTTAGTTGTACTGCATGTCTTCGTGTGTTGCTGGCCTTAGTACTGTTGGCTGTTATAAAGACAAGGTGAAATAGCATGACTTAAGGAAACATAGCATCACATTAAAAAAACCCAACTCAACATGCGTCTTCTACCTCATCCATATGCTGCCTTAAAAAAGCAAACCAATCAAGATGAAACAAATGCACCTGAACACAGAATAAGACAGCGATAAAAATCGCTATTATTCTTGATTCCAATTTTTTATCTCAACTGAAAGCTTTCCATTCTTGAAGCTCACTTATGCCAGAACATTTTTCTTAAGGGCATGATAAATGAGACATTTTTCATTCATAAGGAAAGATTATTACTCAAAAGATTTCTAAAATATAGGATATTTCATTAGTTATAACACCTGGGATTGTCGCTTAGGGTATTATGTCCTGCCACCAGCCCAGGTTTTAGCCCTATAATTCCTTAGGTTTTATGGATAAAAATTCTCTTTTAACTAATAGTACATGTGTAGGTACATATATGTGTATATTCTCATAGACTCAGGAGAATTGCAAGTTAGAAAGTTTATAAAGAAATTGGAGAATTAACCTGAGCATGAAAAAGTTGAAAGATTGAAAGTTTCATTCTTTGATTTAATCAATCAAATGAAGCATGTATTGTGCTGTAGGATAAGATAATAATATGGGAAAGAAGTCAAGAATGTGGCACTGACTTATTGAGGCTTCCAAAACTATCAAGCATTCTTGTGAGAATGGCTGGAATTATCAAGATGCAAGAGATCGGCTGGGGACATTTGAAGTAGCGTTCTATATTTTGTGCTACCCTGGGCAGAGACGTGAGCAGTAGCATGAAATGGTAAAAGGATGTTTAAATCAGGCCAGGATGCTACCAGAAAGACACGTTGGTACAGAGTGGTCATTTTAATACAATTGTTTGGATGAGATATTTGCAATTTCAGTTAATAGTAATTAAAAAAATAGAAATAATACAATACTTAGATTACTTTTTTGACCTTAGTTTGAAAATATAATTAGTGACTATGACATTGATTTGTGTTTTAAAGATGTTCCATAGTTGAAAACAGAGGCTGTAGCATTATACAAATGAATATTTCTTTAGTTGGAAAGTGATCTATTTGAGTGGATGAATAACTCCTGGTGGAGAGGAGATGAGGGGGGTTGCAAAAAAGTCTTAGACTCAGTTGTACAGATATTTTATCTGTGGATTGTGGTAGAAACTAATTAGTATATAGTATAGTATATACAGTAAATACTATACTTGTATATATACTATACTGAATATACTAAATCAGTTTATAGAATACATTGAAGTTCTTTGAAGATACCTATGTCTATACTTTTAAAAATGTTTTTTAAAATTATTTAATGTCTTGCGGGTCCAAGTTTTTGTCTAGAACTTATATGCTTATTTAATAAGTATTGTCATAGATACTTTGAAATGTTGTACCATTCTTTTCTCTTAAATTGTGAGCTGAAAAGTTGTATATAATTATATTAGCCTTAAGTCTGCTTTTAAAAGTGACAAACTGAAAAAAAATGGAAAATTGAAAACTTTCCCCAAATACTGAAGTATTATGAATATTTAATATCCTATTTTCCAAAGCTTCAGTCTTGATGCATTCAACAACAGGGTTTTATGAACCTGATTTTAAAGTAAAGTTTCTTCTCAAATACCTTGAATGGATCATGTCTGGAATTGTTTCCTCCATTACCCTGCTTATTGATATTATTGTAGAGTAATTGTGTCAGGGTGTAATTATTTTATGAACTAGGGAGCAGAAGATAAAGATTAATAGAAATAGCTTTCGAATTTTTCAACATTCTGTTTACTGCTATTAGTTGTTGCCTGCACTGGAATCCAAAAGCATCGTAGTCTGTATCAATCACTCTATAGTCCCGAGGTTTTTTTCCTGCTCTCTGACATGACATAAGATTATATCTGACTGATGAATTTGTAAACTGAGCCAGAGGACCATTCACCAGGGCCATACCTGCATTGTCAACCTCTGTTTTTCTCATTTAAGAAAGCAAATCTAATACAACCAAGGGAGGGTCATGTATAAGAATAACCTTGAACCATGCTAAGTCAATGTTTTATGGCAAATTATCTCATGAATTTTGACATCTTTAGCATTGTTAGGGACAAATACTGAATGAGGACTACTGATAAAATTGTCAATTCTTTTTCCTTTGACATTCTTATGTCACTTTTGATTCTTGGCTGTTGTGATTTGACAGTGGTATACCTTCAAATTTAAAATAATGGTCAGACACACATTTGGAATGGCCTCCTTGGCTAGAATATGCTGCTGTCAGGACACTTCAGCTGAAAGAGTCCCTTCTATAGCCCCTTAAGGCACCATTTAATTCACTGAAGCTTTTTGTTCCCTGAAAGTTGCTCAAGATTCCTCCAAAATTGAACATGCATCTCAAAGATCTGTTATTCACAAAAAGAACTTAAATATTGCTACATTTATAGAGTAGCTGAAATTGAGTTGAATAAATACAAAGGGTCATAGTCTATAGTAAGTAAATATCATATAAGGCATGGCATAAAGCATGCTTCAGGAGTGTGGGTAATTCTTAGAGTCAATACTTTTTCCTTTTAAGTAGATTTTTTAATAAAAATCAGAATACAATTTTTTAATATTTGAGAAGCAAACACTATTTATCTTCATAAAAATGAAACCCAGCTCTCAAATTGACCTTAAGAACAGTTTCTTTTTCTTTTTTTTCTCTTTGAGCATATGGAAACCTTGAGTTTGGCTCTCCCATTCAGGTTATTTCTATTACTTCTTTACTTTTGAGGCTGATAGCAGGGCTGAAGTTCTGGGAAGAAAGTGAAGGTGAGAACAAGATAGTGAAGGAGCCAGTCACTCATGGTATTTCTAGTAACATGAATGAAGGTGGTGATGGTGATAATGTTGAATTACCTTATAAGTATGGGTTGCGCACTATGCCAAGTGTCCTGCCTTACCTCTGTTATTTCATTTTATCCTTATAACAATCTAGTGGGTTGGGAACTGATATCATGTTGCATTTTACAGACAAGGAAGCAGATACTTAAAATTATTTTATGTTATTTTGCTAGGATTACAGAGGTAGATCTAAATAGCCAATATGCTAGTTTAAAAACAAAATTTTATGATATATAAGTAATGCACATTAAGAATCAAAATAAAGACTAGATGCATTTTAAAGAGAAGTAAATACATATATAAACATGACTACAGACCAATCTTTCCCCAAATGAGTTCGAGGATATTAACAAACACTTTGAAAAACATCTCAATTAAAAAAGGAGTTTCATGTGTCAGTTACATTGGAAGACAAGCTTTAAAAAGTTCGACAAGTTTCTTAATGTTTGATTTCTCAGAATATTTACTACGAGGATCCCCAAGAGGAGGATAAATTATGTGGTATTTCCTAGACTGCTTGTGCATTTAACCTTTATCCCTTTGGCAACTTGCTTTGGGCAATATTCTAGATAAATCTGATTTACAAGGTAAATTTGTAAGCATTTCATATCTTCTACTAGGTCTCTAGTGGTATCCTTTTCTTGAGGTCTAGATCTTTTTCACTCCCTGTAATAGTCCTTAAAATTAATGGCCTCCAATGAATCTTGCCTGTTGACAATCATGTCTGTGTTGGAGGTCTCCGAGACCACCCTGGGGGTTGATGATTCATCATAAGAACTCACAGGACTCCCATAAGCTATCACACGTATGGTTGCAGTTAATTATTATGAAAGGATATAGATTACAACTATCAAAGATAGAAAGGTACATGAGGAAAAGTTCAGGAAATACAAAGGAAAAGCCTCAAGGTGTCTTCTCCCCACGAAGTGGTGTGCACATGCTTATTTCTCTCACAAACAATATGTGTGGGAGAAAAAATGTCCTTCATGTTTATTGATACATACTTGGGAAAACATGTATGATGGGTTGCAGACCAGGGAAACACCTGAGCTTTGGCATTCGGGGTTTTTATTGGGGATTGTTGTATACCTAGGCAACTGATCTCAGTTATTCAGATTCCAGCCTTCCAGAGGGGGAAAAAAAACAGGCATTCACCATAAATTACATGTTAGCATAAACCACGTGATCAAATTGATAAACAAGGTTCATGGCCTCAGGCATACAAAAATAGGTCACGATAAATGACATTTTAAACATAAGTTATCTCATCAGAGAGGCACACTGGACCCAAGAGCCCTCATGTTTCAAAAACACTCATGCAAAATTTAGTTTCTTTTATTCATGTGTACCTCTTACTTCTTCATGCCTCATACCTTCTGCTTTGGCCTGAGATAATTTTGATTCTTGCCTTGCCCAGCTTCACCACCTCTTGACTAACTTCCCTGCTGCTTCAAATGTCACTTCCCTTCTATCCTAACCATTTGCTTCAATGGCAGCTGGAGAATTCCTATCCTTACTCTGTAATCAATTATTTCAGTTGGTCTACTGCACTATATTCTAAACTCCTTAAGGACGTGACCATATGTTCATTTACTGTGCATACCCAATCCCTAAGGCATTTTATAAGCAAGCTATGTCTTCAACGAACTCTTATTTCAACAATGCCAGCAACTGAGTAAGCTTTTAAGAGCCTTGTGATCGTAATGCTGGAGTTGATCAGTGTGATCCTAGTTCTAAACATGATCACTGAGGCCTATAGAAATTTGATAAAATCTTTATTGGATGAATTTTAAGTGACCTAACTAGTATCAGACAGCTAATTTCTAGTAGAAGTGACATCTTTGGCAAAAATTCTCTTTAAGGGGTCTAGAGTAGCATGCAAGCCAAAATGGAACCCACTCTTAATAGCATTTGTCACTAAGTTAATCTTTTTTTTTGCGGTACCGGGGATTGAACCCAGGGGTGTTCTACCTCCATGCTACACCCCCGGCCCTATTTTTTGTACTTTATTTTGAAACCGGGTCTCACGAAGTTGTGGAGGGCCTCACTAAGTAGAGAGAGAGAGAGGGAGAGAGAGAGACAGAGAGAGAGAGAGAGAGAGAGACAGGGAGAGAGAGAGCGAGAGAGCTGAGGCTGGCCGCGAACCCGGATCCTCTGTTCTCTGCCTCCCAAAGTACTGGGATTACAAGCATGCACCACCATGCCCGGCCAAGTTAATCTTTAGATTGAAGGAGGGTATCCACATTAGGAAGTAAGAGTAGATCCATGTCTTGTGATCTTGATCTAGGTCCAATTCTAAGTCCTGCACTCCACTCACCCACATTAGAAGCTTGGGGGCCATTGATCTATTATAGATGCAGGTATTTCTAAAACACACTGAATAGGCACATATCTTAGTTAGCAAGCAAGGCAAACTAACCCTGGATATATGGATTGAGAAATTAAAAATGATTTTATTTAGAGGATATTGAAGTTAATAGAATCTGCAGGTACACTGACTGTGGACTGGAATATAGAAAGAGATTATGGGAGCTCTGAAGAGCCAGACAGCAGAAATCACAGCGCGCATATTATAGCACAAAAATATGTGCTACTGCTACTGATAGCCACGAATCTGACCTCAAACTATTCCTGTCTTGTGTCACACGTTTTGCATTTGAAGTCCCCTTGACTTTCACTGGGACAGGAGATGGAGCACGGGGCTCCTGTGATAGAGGTGGCTGCTTTCTCTCATTCGCACACCAAGGGAGATCAGGTTGTGAATGGGAAGGAACTGTAGGCTACTAGAAATCCAAGACGGAGAAATAGGTCCATTCAAGAGGATAATGCTCTCAAAGTGTTATCTGTCAATGACACTATCTCATCCCTATAAACCTGAAATGGAGTTAAGTCAGAAAATGATAGTGGTGTTTCAAAACAGAGATGCAAATTTGGCCATAAAACAACAATGAGGCATGTGTTGATGATATGATATGTTACCTCCTTGCTCTTAAGGAAAACATCAAAGACATGAGTGAGAAAATGCAAGAATGGATTTTCCTAAGATGTTCAGTGTCAGGTGACTTTAATTTTAGAATCTTTCCCATCAATACTGACATGCCACCTGCTATTAGGCAGAATTGTGGGCCTCTTAGGTACAGAAGCCTGGCCACACTATAAATTTTAAAGAGATTGTTAAAGGAAAGGAACTATTTATGTGAGGTGCTGCAGGAGGGTGTGGGTGTCCTGGTGTGTGTGTCAGGAATGACAGTGTTGACTTTCTTACAGGCAGTGCAGAAACACACACAGCAGGCTGGACACAATTATTTAACTTAACTTTTCATATACGTCTCACATTTAACAATTTGTAAAAAGACAGAACAAAGGGAAAGGGAAAGATTTTCTAATTCCTTTTTTCTTCTCATTTAACATTTCCTAGGTTGTTTCATAAACCAAACCCAGAAATTTTTAGCATGGAGAATTCTTTGGTGCCGTGAAATAAAGGGACTAGATGAAGAGAAAGCCCAGTATAGAGCCAAAATATTTTGGCAAGTGAATAAAACATGAGAAAGAAAACATTGAAAATGAGTAAGTACCTATCAAGGGAAAGGTATCCAAGTTGTTTGAGAATACTGCAGGAGAATGAGACCATCAGAGGTTACTATTTTGAGGAATCATATTAATGTGTTATGGAATCAGCACTAAATTCAGAAATATATATATCTCCCAATTTGTCATAGTGAAAAAAATTGACAAAATTTTAGTGTGTTAGTTTTTCATCACTGTAACAAATAGCTGAGGAAGACACTAGAGGAGGAAAGGTGTACTGTAGCTCATGGTTTCAGAGTTCAGCCCATGGACACCTGGCTCCATTGCTTTAAGCCCGAGGTGAGGTAGAGTGTTACGGGAGAGGGTGCAGTAGAGGAGAGCTGCTCAGCTCCTGACAGCCAGGAAGCAGAGAGAAAGAGAGGAGGGAACTGGGGACTAGTTAAACTTGTCTAGGGCACAACCCCAGTGACTACTTCCTCCAGCTAGGCCCCATCTTCTTCCAGTTTCCATGACCTCCCTGTAGTCCATTCAAATTATTACTCCACCAGGTAGACTAATCCCCTGATGAGGCCAGAGCCCTCATGATCCAATCTCTCCTAAAAGCCTCCCTTCTGAACGTTGTTGAATCCAGGACCAAACCTTCAATACCTGAGTCTTTGTGGGGTACTTCATAGCCCAACCATAATTTTTTTTTCTGTGATACTGGAGATTGAACCCAGGGGCATTCTTCCTCTGAGCTACAAAACTAACTCTTTTTCAAATTATTATTATTATCATTATTATTATTATTATTACTTTGATTTGAAATGGGGTCTTGCTAGGATGCTGAGTAGGTTCCTGAGGCTATCTTCAAACCTGTGATCCTCCTGTCTCAGCCTCCCAAGTACTGGGATTACAGGCATGCACCATACCCGGCTTCCAACCATAACACTTAATATGCATGTTTTTGTATATACACAGTGATGAGACTAAGACTAATACATAGAGCATAAAACTTCTTTGGGTTAGAGAGTCAGATAGGGGCTGGGGTATTGCCATATATCCACGCTGAGGGTAAAGAGGAAAAACATTCTCACCACTATCATCCAAAGGACCTGACCACACAACTTAGAGGAAGGAAGATTTATTTGCTCACAGTTTTTTGAAGATTCTGGGTTCAGTCCATATGAGGCCAGGGTCAATGGATCTCAGGGCATGGCGGCAGGAAGCAGAGAGATGAGGGCAAGACTCTGCTCTCACATCATGGGGGTCAGAAACAAGAGAGAGCAGGCAAGCAAGAGGGTTCAAACACAAAAGCACAGTCCCCAAGGTCACACCCCAGAGACCTACCTTCTCCAGCCACACCCCACCAGGTTTCCACCCAGAAAGTTCATTACAATGGATTTATCTACTGATGAGATTACAACCCTCATGACTTAATTATAGCAACTCTGAACCTTAATACATGAGCTTTTCAGGGGATATTCTATATCCACCCATAAGAGGCAATGTGTTTCAATGTGGTTTCTGGAGTCCTTGCTAACTTCATACTGAGTAGAGAACATAGTTTGTCATATTTTATGCCTAGAGTAATGACAAAATTTGGTTGATGATATTATTTGGGGCAGAATTAAATGAATACAAGGGAACTGATTCCTGAAGTTCTTAGAGTGGCTGATACTGGTGTAAATTATACTCTTGGTGAGCGATCGTTATGCACAGATAGACACATGATGTGATATTTTTTATATTTTAGCATATATCAGATTTAGACCAATTGTTTTGTTAATTTTTAAATTTATCCTATCCAGATACATTCCTGTATAATGTATACCAAAATAACACCTTGTGATCTGGTATAAATATAAGCAACCTACATGTGCATTTTGATTAGAATTTATTATAAGCCTGATTTAGTGACAGCAATTATTGTTGAGAATGAAGCTTCCTCGAGTTATATAATAATAATTAATCCTTCCACCTATATGGTTGATAATTCAAAGGAGACAAAGAATAATTGAAGGTTCTCATATTTTTAAAAATAAATAATATATAGATTAATTCTAAAAACTTTAGACAATGCTGTATCAGCTTACAAAGGCTTAATGTACTTAGTAGAAAAAGAGTTCCATAACTACGAAATAAAATCATGAAATTCTCATCTTCAGTCCAGCAGCCCCAAAAGGCAAGATAAACTTCAAAATAACAGGTTTTTAAGACCAACTTGAGATAAAACCTCAAATGAATTGGAATCCAGGAAATGAAGAGTCCTTTATAGGAAAGAAAAGAAGCACAGCAACTCTGTTCATTGGCAGAACTGTTGAAAGAGGACAAACACACCACAGACCAGGAAAGGAAAAACCAATGAAAATTACCACTAACTTTTAAAGTCAACACGTGGGTTCCTGTGACAGATTAAACTTAAGTCACAGAGAAAATGCCCACCCTCTGCCAGTTCTTTCCCATAAGTCTCTCCTGAAAACCAAAAGAGGCACAGAAGGAGAGCTGCATAGTCCTAAATCAGGATGGAGAAAGACTGGGGAGCGGAGAGAACTCTGAGACACTCAGAGGGACTCGGCTACTGACATGGGTGAAGGTGTGTGGCTGTCATGAAAAGCACAGAAATACAGATTTTGAGGTGGAGACCGGAGGATCCGGGTTCGCGGCCAGCCTCAGCTCTCTCTCTCTCTCTCT